>CAKNYM010052113.1:242092-252223 GCA_932195095.1 Andricus curvator
TGGTGTACTGTACCCTTTTTGAAATCTTCGAAATTCTTGTTTTTTTTAAAATCTTTAATACATTTTTTATGAAATCTTTATATTCATTTGAAATATTTAAAATCTTTGTGAAATCTTCTAAAAAAGGTTGAAATCGTTTATAATCTTCGAAAAGTTTTGAAATCCTTATTAATTATTTAATCAAAACCTTTCAAATTTTTTTACATCTTTGAAATGTGGTGTACCGTACCCTTTTTGAAATCTTTGAAATTCTTGTATTCTTTTTTAATCTTTTATAAATTTTGTATAAAATCTTTGAAATATTTGTGAAATCTTTTGTATTCGTTTGAAATCATTGAAATATTTTAAATCCTTGTGAAATATTTTTAAATCATCTGAAAAATGTTGAAATCCTTTAGAAGCTTTGAAATATTTTCCAATCTACTGTACCCTTTCGAAATCTTTGAAATACTCGAAATCCTCATGAATTCTTTGTAAAATTTTCTGAAATCTTTCTTATTCGTTGGAAATATTTGAAATCTTTGTGCAATCATTTGAAATCTTTAAAAAAAAATTGAAAACGTTTGAAATCTTTGAAATTATTGTTTTGTTTAAAATCTTTATTAAATTTTTGAAATATTTGTGAAATCTTTTGTATTAATTTGAAATCATTGAAATATTTGTAAAATCTTCTAAAAAAATTTGAACTCGTTTCAAATCTTTGAAATATTTGTGAAATCTTTCTTAAATTTTTGTTATTGAAACCTTACGCATTCGTTGAAATCATTGAATTATTTCAAATCATATGGCCATGGCTCATTTTAATTCTGAAACTGAATTAACATCGAAATTTTCAACTAATAATTTTTATAATTTGTAAATTGAATATCACAAGAAAATGTATACATTAACATTCTGTATTAGCGCAGAAGAAATAAAAAACTTATAGAATTATCCACAATATTAAAGTCTGTTAATTGTAATCTATAAAATAATTGACACCAGTCTAGAAAAAGTGCCTTGCAATCTATTTATTCTGTACTGAACAAAAAATAAATTATATCTTGCTAAATAAAAAACTTTTCAGTAGTAATATCTCTTCTAAAAGAGATTTTTCTTTCATAATAGACTAAAAGATTTTAATTACTCTTCACATTGAAATAAAATAACTATTTAAAAAAAATTAATTCAAGGTTCTCTTGAAAAATTCAAGGAGGTTTCCAGGTTTTCAAGGTTTAAAAAAAATCAAGGAGAATTCCAGGTTTTCAAGGTTTTTCAAGGTCGCTGGACACACTGTCTTTGAAATCCCTTCAGCATTTTTGAAGCTCTTGAAAATTCCTTGGAATTTAAAAAATTAGTCTAAAATCCTTCAAATCTTTTGGAAAACCTTGAAATGATTGAAATCTATTAAACATTCCTTATTTTTTAAAATTCCCTAAAATATTTCAAATCCTTGCAACTTTTCAAAGATCTTGAAATTGTTTTGGAATCTTTCATCAAAATTAAATCAATCATCATCAATTAAAAATTATTTGGAATCTTTCAACATTCCCTAAAATATCTCAAATCCTTTGAAAATTTTTAAGGCTCTTGAAAATGGCTTGGAATCTTTAAAAAGACCCTAAAATATTGTATATCCTTTAAACATTATTAAAATCAATTAAAGATTACTTGGAATCTTTTAAAACTATCTAAAATATTTCAAATCCCTTCAGCATTTTTTAAGCTCTTGAAAATTCCTTGCAATTTTTAAAATTCTTAAAAATGGCTTGGAATCTTTCAAAATTCCCTAAATATTTCAAATCTTTTGAAATCCCTTGAAACTTTTCAAAGCTCTTAAAAATGGCTTGGAATCTTTTGAAATTACATAAAATATTTCAAATTATTGAAATCAATTAAATATTACTGGGAATCGTTAAAAAATTCAAAATTCTTTGAAATCCCTTCAGCATTTTGGAATCTCTTGAAAATTTCTTTGAATTTTAAAAATTACTCTAAAATCCTTCAAGTTTTTTGGAAAACCTTGAAATAATTGAAATCTATTAAACATTCCTTGTTTTAAAATTCCCTAAAATATTTCAAATCCTTTGAAATTCTTCGCAACTTTTTAAAGATCTTGAAATTGTTTTGGAATCTTTCGAAATATCCTCAAATATTTCTAATCTTTTGGAATCCCTTAAAATTATTATCAATTAAAAATTACTTGGAATCTCTTAAAATTCCCTAAAATATTTCAAATCCCTTGTAATGATTGAAATCTATTAAACATTCATTATGTTTTAAAATTCCCTAAAATATTTCAAATCCTTTGAAATTCCTTGAAGCTTTTTAAAGATCTCGAAAACGTTTTGGAATTTTTCAAAATATCCTCAAATATTTCTAATCCTTTGGAATCCCTTCAAATTATTGATATCTATTAAACATTCCTTGGAATATTTTGAAATTCCCTAAAATATTTCAAATCCTTTAAACTTTTTCAGGCTCTTGAAAATGGTTTGGAATCTTTGAAAATTACCTAAAATAATTCAAATCCATTCAAGTTATTGATATTAATTAAAAATTATTTGGAATCTTTCAACATTCCCTGAAATATCTCAAATTCTTTGAAAATTTCTAAGGCTCTTGAAAATGACTTGGAATATTTTAAAAGACCCTAAAATATTTTATATCCTATCAAATTATTAAAATCAATTAAAGATTACTTGGAATCTTTTAAAACTACCTAAAATATTTCAAATCCCTTCAGAATTTTTTAAGCTTTTGAAAATTCCTTGCAATTTTTAAAAATACTCTCAAATCCCTTGAAACTTTGTGAAGTTCTTGAAAATGACTTGGAATTTTTCAAAATTCCCTAAATATTTCAAATTTTCTGAAATTCCTTGAAACTTTTTAAAGCTCTTGAAAAAGGTTTGGAATCTTTCAAAATATAATCAAATACTTCTAATACTTTGTTCTACTTACTAATACTTTGTTGTTTCTAATAAAACCTTCAAATGATTGAAATCAATCAAAAATCACTTGGAATTTTTTTAAATTACCTAAAATATTTCAAATCCATTAAAATTATTGAAATCAACTAACTTGGAATCTTTTAAAACTCCCTAAAAAATTTCAAATCGTTTGAAATCCCTTCAGAATTTTCGAAGCTCCTGAAAATTCCTGGGAATTTTGAAAATTACTCTAAAATCCCTCAAATCTTTTTGAAAACCTTGAAATTATTGACATCTATTAAATATTCCTTATGATCTTTGAAAATTCCATAAAATATTTCACATCCTTGGAAATTTTTTAAAGATCTTGAAAATGTTTTGGAATATTTCAAAATATTTCTAATCCTTTGGAATCCCTTCGAATTATTGAAAAATTATTTGGAATCTTTCAACATTCCCTAAAATATCTCAAATCCTTCAAAAAATTTTAAAGCTCTGGAAACTGGCTTGTGAATGTTTAAAATGATTCTAAAATCTTTTAATTATTGGAATCTATTAAATATTCCTTATGATCTTTGAAAATTCCATAAAATATTTCAAATCCTTTCAAACTTTTTAAAGATCTTGAAAATGTTTTGGAATCTTTCAAAATATCCTAAAATATTTCTAATCCTTTGGAATTCCTTCGAATTATTGCTATCAATTAAAAATTATTTGGAATCTTTTAACATTCCCTGAAATATCTTAAATCCTTTGAAAATTTTAAAGGCTCTTGAAAATGGCTTGGAATCTTTTAAAGACCCTAACATATTTTATATACTTTCAAATTATTAAAATCAGTTAAAGATTATTTGGGATCTTTTAAAACGATCGAAAATATTTCAAATCCCTTCAGAATTTTTTAAGCTCTTGAAAATTCCTTGCAATTTTTAAAATGACTCTAAAATCCTTCAGATCTTCTGAAATCCCTTGAAACTTTTTAAATCTCTTAAAAATGGCGTGGAATATTTTGAAATTACCTAAAATATTTTTAATTATCGAAATCAATTAAATATTACTAGGAATCTTTAAAAAATTCCAAATTCTTTTAAATCCCTTCAACACTTTTGAAAATTCCTTGCAGTTTTAAAAATTACTCTAAAATCCTTCAAATCTTTAGGAAAACCTTGAAATAATTGAAATCTATTAAACATTCCTTATGTTTTTAAATTACTTAAAATATTTGAAATCCTTTGAAACTTTTTAAAGATCTTGAAATTGTTATGGAATCTTTCAAAACATCCTAAAATCTTTCGGAATTGCTTAAAATTATTATCAATTAAAAATTACTTGGAATTTCTTAAAATTCCCTAAAATATTTCAAATCATTGAAATAAATTATACATTTCTTAGAATCTTTTAAAATTCCCTAAACTATTTCAGATCATTTTAAACTTTTTAAAGCTTCCTTGCAATTTTTAAAATTACTCTAAAACCCTTAAAATCTTTCAAAATTCACTAAATATTTAAAATCAATCGAAATCCCTTGAAACTTTTCAAAGCTCTTAAAAATGGCTTGGAATCTTTTAAAATTCCCTAAAATATTTCAAATTATTGAAATCAATTAAATATTACTAAGAATTTTTTAAAAATTCCAAATTCTTTGAAATCCCTTCAGAATTTTTGAAGCTCTTGAAAATTCCTTGCAGTTTTAAAAATTGAAGGATTTTAGATAAAATCCTTCAAATCTTTAGGAAACCCTTGAAATGATTGAAATCTATTAAACATTCCTTATTTTTTAAAATTCCCTAAAATATTTCAAATCCTTTGATATTCCTTGCAACTTTTTACAGATCTTGAAATTGTTTTGGCATCTTTCAAAATAGCCTCAAATCTTTCTAATCTTTTGGAATCCCTTAAAATGATTATCAATTAAAAATTACTTGGAATCATTTAAAACTACCTAAAATATTTCAAATCCCTGCAGAATTTTTTAAGCTCTTGAAAATTCCTTGCAATTTTTAAAATTACTCTATAACCCTTAAAATATTTCAAAATTCCCTAAATATTTCAAATCTTTCGAAATCCCTTTAAACTTTTTAAAGCTCTTAAAAATGGCTTGGAATCTTTTGAAATTCCCTAAAATATTTCAAATCATTTCAAATTATTGAAATCAATTAAATATTACTAAGAATTTAAAAAAATTCCAAATTCTTTGAAATCCCTTCAGCATTTTTAAAGCTCTTGAAAATTTCCTTGGAATTTTAGAAATTACTCTAAAATCCTTCAAATCTTACGGAAAACCTTGAAATGATTGAAATCTATTAAACATTCCTTATTTTTTTAAATTCCCTCAAATATTTCAAATCCTTTGAAATTCCTTGCAACTTTTTAAAGATCTTGAAATTGTTTTGGAATCTTTCAAAATAGCCTCAAATCTTTCTAATCTTTTGGAACCTCTTAAAATTCCCTAAAATATTTTAAATCAATTAAATATTACTAAGAATTTAAAAAAATTCCAAATTCTTTCAAATCCCTTCAGCATTTCTGCAAATTCCTTGGAATTTTAAAAATTACTCGAAAATCCTTCAAATCTTTTGGAAAACCTTGAAATCTATTAAACATTCCTTATTTTTTAAAATTCCCAAAAATATTTCAAATCCTTTTTTGAAATTCCTTGCAACTTTTTAAAGATCTTGAAATTGTTTTGGAATCTTTTGAAATTCCCTAAAATATTTCAAATTATTGAAATCAATTAAATATTACTAAGAATTTTTTTAAAATTCCAAATTCTTTGAAATCCCTTCAGCATTTTTGAAGCTCTTGAAAATTCATTGGAATTTTAAAAATTACTCTAAAATCCTTCAAATCTTTTGGAAAACCTTGAAATCTATTAAAACATTCCTTATTTTTTAAAATTCCCTAAAATATTTCAAATCCTTTGAAATTCCTTGCAACTTTTTTAAGATCTTGAAATTGTTTTGGAATCTTTCAAGATAGCCTCAAATCTTTCTAATCTTTTGGAATCCCTTAAAATGATTATCAATTTTAAAAATTACTTGGAATCTTTTAAAATTCCCTAAAATATTTCAAATGCCTTGAAATATATTAAATATTCCTTGAAATCTTTTATAATTCCTTAAAAGTTTCAAATTATTGAAACATTCCTTATAACATTTTCAAATTCCCTAAACTATTTCAGATCATTTTCAACTTTTTAAAGCTTCTCAAAATGACTTGGAGTCCTTTCAAATACCCTAAATTATTTAAAATACTTTGAAATCCCTTCTAATTATTGAAATCAATTAAAAATTACTTAGAATCTTGTAAAATACACAAATTTATCTCCCTGGAGATCCTATAAAATCGCTTTTTCGTATTTTATGATTCTTTTTAATGAAACAAAACGCACGGAAGGTTAACTTATTTTAAAACAAATTGAGAAGGGCAGATCTAATGAAGAAATGGTAAGAAAATTGATTTTGTAAAACTTTTTTTTATTTATATTAAATAGATTTACTGGTCTTTAACTTCACGAAGACGACGAACTGCTGACCTGACGGAAGCGGCGGTCGTTGTGGAGTAAACCCAGGCACCACCAGCGACTGTCCTTTTGCAACGTTTGCAGGACCAAATTCCAACTACGCTGCGCTTCATGGCCTCCTGCAAAAAAAAAAATAAAAATAAATTAATAAGTCTTAATTCTTTAAATGGGACTGGATTTTCCCATTTATATTTCGGGGACGCCTCACGAATATTTCAAGACCAAAATGAAAAATATCGTAAACCGAATTTTTGAGAAAAAGAATTTTTTCGTTGTTCAGAAATGAAAATTGTTACCCTATTTGAAATGTTAAAAAATTAAGCTCTTTTATAATATTTTAGCTTTCAACCAAGAAAGACGAGTTATTAACAAAATAAATGAATTTCCAACTAAAAAAATAATTTGAAACTAAAAAATCATAAAAAATCTCCCAGGAATATTAAAAAAATGTGTTTATTCTCTGTAAACCTTTCAAAATTCTTAAAAAGCATCCAAAATTTTTTTCGAATCCTTAAAAAATCTACATTTTATTCAAAAATTTTAGAAATATTTTCTAATTTTTAATTATTTTTGAATTTTTCCAAACTTTTGAACCTTCTGAATATATTTTAAAATTAATAGAATTTTTCTTAAAATTTCTTCAAGATCATGCAAAATTGAAAAAATTGTTTGAAAATCTTCCACTTACTTTTTCGAAAAATCATTTGAAATTTTTTTGAGATCTTTTCACATTTTTTCTTAAAAATCTTTTTTGTAATTAAATATCATTAAAATTTTTTTCCAGAAATCTTAAAAAATGTTAAGTCTTGAAACAGTTGAAACCTTTTAAAATTCTTAAAAAACTCATTTTTTTTCGTAAATTGAAAAAAATAAGACGGTTTAAAATGTATTTAGAACTTTTTAAGACTTGTGAACAAATTAAAAATATTTTCTAATTTTTCGGAAATCTTTCCAAGTTTTAAAATATTGTAAATCTCTTCAAAACTTCTAAAATATTTTTTAATCTGACTAGAAAAGTCGAAGAGTCTGAAAATTAAAAAACTTGACTTAAAATCGTCTGGATTTTTTTTTTCGACATTATGAACAATCTTTTCAAAAATTGTTCCTATATTTGAAATTTAAACAAATTAAGCTCTTTTATAATATTTTAGCTTTCAACCAAGAAAGACGAGTTATTAACAAAATAAATAAATTTTCAACTAAAAAAGATACATTTTTAAGTAAAAATGGAATAGTTACATTTTCAGTTAAAAGAATTTTCAACCAAAAAAAACAACAAATTTTCAACCAAATAGTTGAATTTTCTACCCCAAATGATAAATTTTCAACATGATGTATGAATTTTCAAATAACAATGATATTTCCAGCGAAAATATAATAGTCACATTTTCATAAAAAAAAACTAATCTTTAACTAAAAAAATTAATTTTCAACAAAAGAAATGAATTTTGAGCCCAAAAGATCAATTTTCTACCAAAGAAAATAAATTTTCAACAAAATAGTACATGAATTTTCAATTAAAGAAAATCAATTTTCAACCAAAAATATAATGGTTTAAATGTTAGAAAATTTTATTTTCAACAACGAGAAAACAAGAATTGTCAACAAAATAGTTAAATTTTCAACCAAATAAATGAATTATAACACCAAGAATTAAGTTTTAACCAAATAGTTGAATTTTCTACCCCAAATGACAAATTTTCAAATAAAAATGATAAACTTTCCAGCAAAAATGTAATAGTCACATTTTCATTTTAAAAAAACAATTAATCTTCAACTAAAAAAATTAATTTTCAACAAAATAGTTAAATTTTCAACAAAAGAAATGAATTTTGAACCCAAAAGATAAATTTTCTACCAAAGAAAACAAATTTTCAAGCAAAAATATTATGGTTTAAATGTTAGGAAAATTCATTTTTAACAAAAACAAAAAAATACGAATTTTCAACAAAATAGTTAAATTTTCAACCAAATAAATCAATTATAATACAAAAAATTAAGTTGTAACCAAATAGTTGAATTTTCTACATGAAATTTCAAATAAAAATGATAAATTTTCCAGCAAAAAAGGTATTTTGGCATTTTCCGTTCAAAAAACTAATCTTCAACCAAAAAAATGAAGATTCAACAAAATACATTAATTTTCAACAAAAGAAAGGAATTTTTAACTGAAAATAGAACAGTTAAAATGTTAGAAAAATTAAATGTTTACAACGAAAAACAAAAAAAAATGAACTTTTAATCAAATACTTAAATTTTTTACGAAGAATTATAACATTTTCAACATGATACATTCGTTTTGAACTAAAAAATATAAATTTTAAAGGGAAAATAGAATTCAGTTAAAAAAGTAATCTTTAACTAAAAAAAAAACATTTTCAAGAAAAGAGTTAAATTTTCAACAAAAATTAATTTTTAAACAAATAGTTGAATGGAATGTTAAATACAAAAGGAATAGTTAAATTTTCAGTTAAAAAATTAACCTTTAACAAAACAAAACGAATTTTCAATAAAATAGTTAAATTTCCAACAAAAGAAATGAATTTTTAACTGAAACGATGAATCTTCAACAAAAAATATGTATTTTCAACCAAAAAATGCTCAATTTTGAACCCAAAAGATGTATATTCTATCAAAAAAGATAGATTTTCAACCAAAAATAGAACAGTTAAAATGTTAGAAAAATCATATTTCAACAACAAAGAAACACGAATTTTCAACACACTGTTAAATTTTCCACCAAAAAGATGAAGTTTCAACTAATGGATTACTCTTGTACAAAATACGAATTCTCAACAAAATAGTTAAACAGATACATTTTCAACTCAAAATAGAATAGTTAAATTTTCAGTAAAAAATTATTTTTCAAGCAAATAGATTGTTTTTAAACCAAGAAGATTAAATTTATATTAAAAAAAAAGGAATTTACGACAAAAAATGGAATAGTTAAATTTTCAGTTAAAAAAAAAAACTTTCAGTTCAAAAAGTAAATTTTCAATTAAAAAAAAAGGACTTTTAAACCAAAAAGATAAATTTTCAACCAAGAAAATTAATCTTCTACCAAAAAAAAGTACATGACCTTTCAACCAAATATAAGAATTTTAACCAAATATAGGAATTTTCAACCAAATTGTTGAATTTTAAACTGAAGAAGATACATTTGCAACCAAAAACACGAAAAAGTTAAATTTTCAACTAAACAAAATAATTTTCAATCGAACATGGAATAGTTCAATTTTCAGTTGAAAAAATTAAGCTTTAAATAAAAAAACAACGAATTCTCAACAAAATTGTTAAATTGTCAACAAAAGAAATGAATTTTTAACTGAAATTAGGAATTGTTACAAAGAAACGAATTTGTAACTAAAGCGATGTTGTTTCAAATAATGAGATTAAAAAAAAAGAGAAATTGAATTGAAAAAGACGAATTCTTAACAAAATAGGTAAATTTTCACCTAAATGAGATAAATTTCAAATTAAAATAGAATAATTAAACAATCGGTAAAAAAATTAGTTTTCAACCAAATAAAATAAATTTTCAACGAAATAGTTACATTTTTAACCAAAAAAGATGATTTTTCAATCAAGAAGATTTAACTTCTATTAAAAAAGATAAATTTTCGACAAGAAATGGAAGTTAAATTTTCAGTAAAAAAAAAGTTTTAACCAAAAAGATACATTTTTAACCAAGGTTAATAT
>CAKNYM010052113.1:319976-331756 GCA_932195095.1 Andricus curvator
GATTGATAAAGAGATAGAAAGGGATTGACGTGGATTGATAAAGGATACGATGAGATAGAGAAGAGGGGATTAAAAAAAAAGTAGTGAATTTAGATTGAAAAATAAACAGAAAAAGATAAACATTGATAGATGTATGATATGATGAGATAGTGAAGAGATTGAAAACGATAGGCGGGAACTTAGATTGACAGAGAGATAGAGAAATATTGACATGGATAGATGAAGGATAGGATGAGATGGAAAAGAGGCGATTGAAAAACCTAAACGTGAATTTAGATTGACTAGGAGATAGAAAGGGATTGACGTGGATAGATAAAGGATAGGATTAGATAGAATAGAAGGGATTGAAAAAAAGACGTGAAGTTATATTGACAAAGAGATAGAAAAAGATTGACGTGGATTGATAAAGGATAGGATGAGATAGAAAAGAAGGGATTGAAAAAAAGTGATGTTATATTGAAAAAAGAGATAGAAAAAGATTGATGTGGATTGATAAAGGATAGGATGAGATAGAGAAGAGGGGATTTAGAAAAATAGAAGTGAATTTAGATTGAAAAATAAATCGAAAAAGATGGACGTTGATAGATGTATAATACGATGAGATAGGGAAGAGAAGATTGAAAAAGATAGACGGGAACTTAGATTGACAGTGAGATAGAAAAATATTGACATGGATTGATGAAGGATAGGATGAGATAGAAAAGACGGTATTGGAAGAGATTGACGTGAATTTAGATTGGCAGAGAAATAGAAAAAGATTGACATAGATTAATAAACATTTAAAACCGCAAAGATTAATTTTCAACCAAAAAAGAATGACTAAACCAGACCGGCAATCTGGAGGACCTGGGTTCGAATCCCAGCGCCGCTTGAGAGCAATTTTTTCACAATTTATAAATAAAAATCAGTATTAAAAATATTGATTTTAGACCAGTAGAAAAAAACAATCAACATCAAATTATTTTATACAACTTATCTGGTCAAAAACCATAACATCAAAAATATATAAAAAAATTAACTTCAGCCACAAACTGTTTTTCTTTTTAAAATTTTCAACAAAAAATGTAATAGTTGATATTTAAACCATAATAAATTTTAATTTTTAATCAAAAACAGGTGAATGCAGCCAAAAAAGATGAATTCTCAAATAAATACTTGAATCCTAAACTAAAATCCAAAACAAATTAATTTTTAATCAAACAGTTGCATTTTTAACAAAAAAATCAAAGGACCCCGCACCAAATGTACAGAAAAAAGCCTTATGATAAAAAATTCTAAAAAAAATTTTTTCTTGTATTTTCGAACCTGCAAACTAAAAATTCGAAAGAAAAATGTCAGAAAGATGGACAGTTTTTAGACAAACACTTGTCCAAAGTTTCGATTTTTACATGTATTTTAATGGAAAAATGCTTATTTTAGCCAAATGTTTTTTTTCCTCAAAAACGCTATGATAGATTTGACTAAAACTTTTATATTTTGACGATCAGGCGTACTGAATCAAAAGATTCATACCCACGAACTAGAAAGATTAACGATTCTTTGGGTTTACAGCATGTTTTTGGGGGTGTTTTTGTACCCTAAACATCCCAGTAACATATGTAAATCATCATTTCTTAGTAAGTAAAATCAATAGAGATTTTTATTCAACTGCTACGGTATGTAACGACTTTCCAATAAGTGGAGTAAGCGTACATAGCAAGAATATGTTTTGACCTAATTTTAGGGGATGTTTTACCATCCCTTAAACAATGAGTCTGAAGTTCCTAACGCATTAATCAATAACGAAAAATAATTTTATTTTTAATTGCATGATAGCTGCTATTTTATGACAGAAAATAGTCGCGTATAACCCTAAAAACTTTTTTAAGCACTTTCAACCCCTCATCAGATATAAAACTCACCCAAGCTACCCCTAAATATTTTTAAAATTCAACAAAACCAACCTAATTAAAAAATCCGCCCAGTTTTTGCTAATAATAATTTCAATTGATGCCAAAGGGGCACACATAAAGTCTCAACCCTTCAGCACATGTAAAACTCACCCCAGCCACCCCCGAATATTTTAAAAGTTCAATAAAATCACCATAATTTCAAAGTACACCAGGATTTTTCTGAAAATGTTTTCAGTTGATGCCAAAGTGGCAAAAAAATGTTTCAAAACCTCAGCACCTATAGAACTCACCCCAGTCACCCCTAAATATTTTTAAAATTCAATACAATCATTTTCCATTAAAATACATGTAAAAATTGGAACTTTGATAAGTGCGTATCTGAAAACTGTCCTTTCTTCTTACTTTTTTTAATTTATTGAATTTTTAAAATATTTAAAAATAGTTAAATATTCAGGGGTGACTGGGGTGAGTTCTACATGTTCTGAGGGGTTGTGACATTTTTTTGCCCCATTGGCATCAACTGAAAACATTCTCAGAAAAAACCTGGCGTACTTTGGGATTAGGGTGATTGTATTGAATTTTAAAAATGTTTAGGGGTGACTGGGGTGAGTTCTATATGTGCTGAGGTTTTGAAAATTTTTTTTGCCCATTTGGCATCAACTGAAAACATTTTGAGAAAAATCCTGGTGTACTTTGAAATTAGGGTGATTGTATTGAATTTTAAAAATATTTAGGGGTTGCTGGGGTGAATTTTATATATGCTGAGGGATTGAGACACTTTTTTGTCCCTTTGGCATCAACTGAAAACGTTATCAGAAAAACCTGGCGTATTTTTGAATTAGGGTGATTTTTTATGAACTTTTAAAATATCCGGGGGTGGCTGGGGTGAGTTCTACATGTGCTGAAGGGTTGAGACTTGATGTGTGCCCCTTTGGCATCAATTGAAATTATTATCAGCAAAAACTGGGCGGATTTTTTAATTAGGTTGGTTTTGTTGAATTTTAAAAATATTTCGGGGTAGCTTGGGTGAGTTTTATATCTGATGAGGGGTTGAAAGTGCTTCAAGAAGTTTTTAGGGTTGTACGCGACTATTTTCTGTCATGAAATAGCAGCTTTTATGCATTTAAAAATAAAATTATTTTTCGTTATTGATTAATGCGTTAGGAACTTCAGACTCATTGTTTAAGGGATGGTAAAACATCCCCTAAAATTAGGTCAAAACATATTCTTGCTATGTACGCTTACTCCACTTATTGGAAAATTGTTTCATACCGTAGCAGTTGAATAAAAATCTCTATTGATTTTAGTTACTAAGAAATGATGATTTACATATATGTTACTGGGATGTTTAGAGTACAAAAATACCCCCAAAAACATGCTGTATACTCAAAGAATCGTTAATCTTTCTAGTTCGTGGGTATGAATCTTTTGATTCATTACGCCTGATCGTCAAAACATAAAAGTTTTAGTCAAATCTATCATAGCGTTTTCGAGGAAAAAAAACATTTGGCTAAAATAAGCATTTTTCCATTAAAATACATGTAAAAATTGAAACTTTGGACAAGTGTTTGTCTAAAAAATGCCCATCTTTCTGACATTTTTCTTTCGAATTTTTAGTTTGCAGGTTCGAAAATACAAGAAAAAATTTTTTTTAGAATTTTTTATCATAAGGCTTTTTTCTGTACATTTGGTGCGGGGTCCTTTCTACGAAAAAAGACAAATTTTCAAACCAACAAGACGAATTTTCTGCAAACGATTTGCGAAGAATGCACAACCCAAAAATAATAATTGTTAAGAAGAAAGTTGATTTTTAAACTAAAAGCGATCCATTTTTTACCAAAAATAAAATAGTTAAATTTATTTTCAACAAAATAATTTCATTTTTTACATAACTAATAGAATTCTTAACCCAGAAAGAAGAATTTGCAACAAAACAGTTGAATCTACAACAAAAAATAAAGTTTCTACAAAAAAGTCAATTTTCAACCAAATAGTTGAATTTTAAACTAAAAACGATCCATTTACTACCAACTATGGAATAGTTGAATACAAAGTTCAAAAATTTTATTTCCCACAAAATAGTTGAATTTTTAAAGAGAGTGATAGAATTTTTAATCCAAATAGAAGAATTGAAAAAACAGTTGAATTTATAATCCGAAAATAGAGTTTTTAACTCAAAAAGACGAATTTTCAAAGAAAATAGTGAAATTTACGACAAAAAAATTAAAATGATCAACAAAAAGCAAATTTTTAACCAAATAATTGAATTTTAAAATAAAAAAGATCCATTTTCAACAAAAAATGGAATATTTAAATAAGTAGTTGAAAAAATTTGTTTGCAACAAAATAGTTCATTTTTAAATCAAAGAAATGGACCCTCAACTAATAAAATTAATTTTGAACAAAGTAGTTCAACTTTTAAGGAAGCGGTTGAATTTTCAATTGAAGAGATTAATTTTCTACCAAGAATGATGAATTTACAAAAAAATAAATAAATTTTTGAAGTTTTTGCTAAAAACTATAGATTTATAACCAATTTGGGTTTTGTTTTTATGTTTTATTAATTCAGTTCGCAATTAAGAGAAAAAACGAGAAAAATTAAAAGTTTCTTAAAACAGGGGAAAAAAGAGAACTTTAGAAAAACAGAGGAAAAGTGAGAAATCAGCATAAGAGTGTGAGGCACGTATCTAGATTCTTTGCTTGCAAAATAAAATCACAAATTTTGTTTTTTTCAAGAATTGACCCATCAGATGCAAGAACGAACCCGACGCTCGAAAACGCGTAAAAGTATTGTCCGATCGTCTCAGAAAATGAAAATGTTCAAAATCGAAAAATCAATTTTTTGGAAATGTAGAATTGCAGAGAATAATAAAATGAAACTTTTTCCCATTAGAATTTTTTTCGCCAAACGTTTATTTTTAATAATAAAAATGAAATATTGAAAAAAAATCATTGAAAATTTACTGAGATATTCAGATTTGGAAAAAGTGCTCGACGCCTGCCCGCGCAGACTGAACTTCGAGAACGCTGCCTGACAGATTAGTCCTCGCGACGCATTAGCTAACAGCGCGGGCAGACGTCGAGTACTTTTTCCAAAGCTGAATATCTCAGTAAATTTTCAACGATTCGATATGAGATTTTCCAAGAAACTTCATTCAACATTGCTGAACAAATCACTCACTGGAAGTTGTTTGAAAGTCGAAGTTCCCTAAATACTTTTTACCGTCGAAACCAAGAAAACACAATTATCCATTGACCTCATTTTGCAATCAAAAATTATTAAACAATAAGTGATTGTTAACTTTTTCATAATTTCCTAGGCATCGCTAGAGTATTTTGAATATGTCCTTCAAATATGAATTTATTTCAATAATATATGGCCGAGTTAGAACGATTTAGGTTTTAAAACTTAATTAAATCAGGCAGAAACTTTTTTGCCCTGCCGGGTGAAAAAAAACTGCTCTTTGTGAAAAATGTCAAAATGTAAGATATTTT
Source organism: Andricus curvator (assembly GCA_932195095.1). Classification (NCBI taxonomy): domain Eukaryota; kingdom Metazoa; phylum Arthropoda; class Insecta; order Hymenoptera; family Cynipidae; genus Andricus; species Andricus curvator. The sequence continues at coordinate 325,364 of CAKNYM010052113.1, forward strand.
GCGAATTCATATATAGGTAAATGTTAATAGAGGAAAAGCTTGAAAAATTTACTTTACCTTATCAAAGTTTATAACTGGAGTGTATATATTTAAGTATAAACAGTCTTCATGTCCCTTAATTGTTCCATTATTTTTCTGCAAACAGGAATGACTCTCTTTTTCGGCTCTTCGAAAACCAGTCCACCTTGTTTTCAGTGGTACAGGATCTTTGAATCTATATTTAAATCATTACAGCAATTGATATGGTGCCAAAAGTTAATATTTATTAATAATAACTTGTTGATAGTGGAAAGCAAAACACGTTTTTTAGAAATACAAGAAGTAGTATACCTACAGAAGCTAATGGTTCGTGTCCGTGCTAAGATGCCACCAGTCAGTGGATGTTTAGTAGGGCCCTACATTACCGATTATTGATAATGTAGGGTCCTACATTACCGACTGACGATAGGGTAGGAACCTACATTACCGACTGATGATAGTGTAGGAACCTACATTACCGACTGATGATAGTGTAGGAACCTACATTACCTTCAGCGGTAAAGTAGGAATGAACATGACCTACTTTCCCTACCGAGGCTCAAGGCCTTGAAATTCCCATAAAGTTTCTACCACCATCGTTGTGTGGTAGACAATTCTAATAAGATATATGACCTATATTATTTCTGTTACCAGTCACAGGGGTGCCTTACTACACCTCACATGATGTTGAAATGGGGTAGGGGCATCTTAGCACGGACACGAACCATTATCGTGTGTCGGTAAGTGACCAGTCGCTGGTTAACTGTCCTTTAGCTCGGAACAGAACCGGTGGCACAGAACTCTCCTAGGTATAATACTCCTAGAAAATAAACATGCGTAATTTTTTTTTGATTCACGCATTTTTTTATACTGAATTATAAAATTTTATTGATAATACAACATTTTTGCATTTCACAGTATATCTAATGTCTTATTATTATACCTGTTATTATACAAGTAGTGTAAATATTATTTGAAATCTAATGATTTTTTATGAACAATAGTAATTTTAGACGAAAAATTCTAACATAACAAAAAATAGTGTCAAATTGTAAAGTTTTTTTTTGAACCTAATGCTTTTTTGTTTAAAATCACCGATTTCTGGTGAAAAGCTCAAGCATAACCTAAAAGGTTAAAAAATTGTTAAAAAGTTGTGAATCATCTTTAAAATTTGATTTTTCAAATTAAAAATAATAATTCTCGACGAAAAGACTAACATAATCCAAAAAATTTCAAAATATTCTAAATCTTGTTCAAATTATAAATATTTTTCTTTGAAAATGTGCAAAACGTTAATATAACCTGAAAATGCTTAAAAATGGCAAATTTGGTTCAAACTATAATGATTTCTATTTTAAAATACAATTTTTTTGTTCTGAAATTCCTAACATAACCTAAAATTGTGAAAATTTGTTTAAAATAATAAATGTTGTTTTGCAAATACTAATTTTCGATATAAGATGCCAACATAACCTAAAATTGTTAAAAATTAATGAATTTTCTTTGAAATTTCATGATTTATTATTTTAAATAAAAATAAATTCGGACGAAAAACACTAAAATAACATAAGAGAAAATTGTTCAGAATTGTAAATATTTTTCAAAATCTAATGATTTTTGTATAAAATAATCGATTTCATGTGAAAAATATTAATATAACCTGAAACTGTTCAAAAATTGCAAATCTTGTTCGAACTATGATTATTGTTTTGAAATACAATTTTTTGGTGAAAAATAATAACATAACCTAAAATTGTAAAAATTTATTCAAAGATTTTAAATCTTGTCAAAATTGTAATCATTTTTTTGAAATGCCAATTTCCGATGTGAAGTACTAACATGGCCTAAAATTGTTAAAAATTATGAATCCTCTTTAAAATGTAATGATTTTTAAAATTAAAAATACCAAAAATTCCTGCCGAAAAACACTGGCATAATAGAAAATTATGATTTTATAATAAAATACTAGTTGCCGGCGCGATAAGCTTCAGCAAAATTTCTGAATCTTCTTTGAAATGTAGTAGTTTTTTAAATTAAAAATATAAATTTTTGACGAAAAACAGTAACATAATTCAAAACTTTTAAAGATTTTAAACCTTGTTTATATAATAAACATTTTGTTGTTGTTGAAAATGTAAATTTATGATGTAAATAAACGCCAACATAACCTAAAATTGTTGACAAATTATGGATCTCTTTCGGAATTGAATGATTTTTAAATCAAAAATACCAAGTATTTCTGACGAAAAACACTAGCATAAAAGAAAATTGTGATATTCTTTAAACTTATTTAAAAAATACTAATCGTCAGCGAAAAGCACTAATATAAAACATGTATAACATTTATAATAATTTATTAGAAAATTTGACAGTTTTAATTTAGGAGCGCAAGAGTAATCAAAAGTACAAATGTTTCTCAGTTCACATAAGGTATTCTATAATTTTTCTTATCAAAATGGATTACTTGTAGATTTGATTTTCAAAAAAAAAAAAAAAATTTAAGTTACAAAAGAACTTTATGCAATGAAAAGCTAATCAGGTTTCCAACAATGATTAGATAAATGTTAGAATATTTTTGTGTTGAAAGTTAAAAATGTTTTCCACTAAAAAAAATGATGATGGAAAAGGTATGGTGAGTTTCTCTCATAAAACTTTTTTGTAACAAACAGTAACTTAAAATCAAAATCACCTTTAACCCTCGTGTGCACGCCCAACTTGATTCAAGTTGTTACACGCCTAGGATACCCGGCTACCCAGTTGAAAATTCCTGCACAGGAACCTCGGAGGATCCTGGACATGTTGGTGGACACGAACATGCACACGAAACCTGCACACGAAACCTGCATGCGAAACCTGTACACGAAACCTGCATGCGAAACCTGCACACGAAACCTGCACACGGAACCTGCACACGAAACATGCACACGAAACCTGCACACGAAACCTGCACACGAAACCTGCACACAAAACCTGCACACGAAACCTGCATAAACAACCTGCACACGGGAGCTTCACACGGAACCTGCACTCGAAACCTGCACACCATACCTGCACACGCAACCTGCACACAAAACCTGCACATGAAACCTGCACAAGAAACCTGCATACGAAACCTGCACAGAGAACCTGCACACGAAACCTGAACATGTAATCTTGACGTTTCCTGGGCAGGAATTTGGTGAAGGAAACAGGTTCCTTTACGAAGTAAATTAAGGCGCGGGTTTCCGTACAAAAACGCGATTGGGGTCCTTTACAGAAAGCCGTCGCGAAAACCCTTGTCGCTGAAGGCTATAAAGTTGCTGTCCTTTTATTCCCTTGAAGACCCAACTCACTATCAAGACAGCCAATGCACTAGCGAACCCTCGCGGATTAGTTCCTGTGCAGGTTCATGTATAGAATCCTGAAGAAGTTCCTGTAAATGAACTGACGTCTAAAATCATCTGTGAAGGAAACTGTACAGGCTCATTTGCAGGATCATGGACAGTTTCCTACGCCAAATTCCTCTACAGGAACCGTCAAGATTACATGTTTAGGTTCGTGTGCAGGTTTCGTATGCAGGTTTCTTGTGCAGGTTTCGTGTGCAGGTTTCGCGTGCAGGTTCCGTGTGAAGCTCTCGTGTGCAGGTTTCGTGTGCAGGTTTCGTGTGCAGGTTTCGAGTGCAGGTTCCGTGTGAAGCTCCCGTGTGCAGTTTTCGTGTGCAGGTTGTTTATGCAGGTTTCGTGTGCAGGTTTTGTGTGGAGGTTTCGTGTGCAGGTTTGGTGTGCAGGTTTCGTGTGCAGGTTTCGTGTGCAGGTTTCGGGTGCAACTTCCGTGTGCAGGTTTCGTGTGCAGCTTCCGTGTGCAGGTTTCGTGTGCAGGTTTCGTGTGCACCAACATGTCCAGGATCCTCCGAGGTTCCTGTACAGGAATTTTCAGCCCGGCACCGACCTCCGTTTTTCAATTTTTGAAATAATTATGCAATTTTAATCGTTTTCTGGTCTTGCACAAGGGTTAAGCTGCATTTCTTGAATATTACTAAATATAACTTTTGTATTTATATATTTTATATAATAATTCTAATCCTGATTTTCTATATCTTTTACCTCAAATTTCCTGTTGGCTGATGAGCATAAGGTACACCAAAAAATGCAGATATTGTCCTCCCATTCCTGGTTTTGATTTCAATTCCCTGGATAGCTCCATTCGCAATTTTTACTACAGGTGCCCCGTTTATGCCAGAGATACAAAACAAAATTTTTAATAATAAAAAAAACACTGATTGCCTTGACATCTTAATAAAATAAATTTTTCCTTTTATTCAAAAATAATAATAGGGTGAAAACAGTCGAATGAAGGAAATGTCTCCTTGTAATAAACTTTTGTATTTTTTTAATACATAATTTGTTAAAAAAGACCAATTACGCGACCGATAGTATTCCCCTTATTTCTTGAACTGATTTAAAAGTACACTCATATTTGATTAGCTTTTCGTTATAAAAGTTTCTTATCAATAAAACAAATTTTATTGTTTATGTCAAACTGGCAGGTTTATTAATCAGCACACGCGAATTTTAATTTAGTTATTTCATTATCTTGGGTGCTTTGCTTTTTTTTATTTCGCTAAGCCTAATTTAATGATAACGAACAGTTAATCGAGTTGAAATAATTTGTAAGGGGCCGTGCATAAATTACGTAAAAATATGAACTTTCAATCCACAAATATAAATTTTCAATAAAAAAAGTTAATTTTCAACCAAATATTTAAATTTTCAGTTTAAAAAATTAAATTTAAACAAAAACACAAATTTTCAACACAGTATTTTAATTTTTGACGAGCGAGATGAATTTTCAACTGAATTTATGAATCTTCAACCCAGAAAATTAATTTTTAAGAAAGTAATTCAATTTTCCATAAAAGATTTGATTTCAAGCCAGCACAATTAATTTTCAACGAACAAGATTGATTTTCTTCTAAAAAGATGAATTCTTATCAAATACATACATTTTTAACCAAATAGTTGAATTTTTAAATTTAATAAATCGATTTTTTAACAAAAAATGGAATAGTTTAATTTTCATTAAAAAAAATTAATTTTCAATTTAAAAAAGACGAATTTTCTACAAAACAGTTCAATTTCCAATCCAAAAATATAAATTTTCAGTTAAAAAAATTAATTTTCAACCCAAAAGTTGAATTTTCAACCAAACATTTAAATTTTCAGTTAAAAAGTTAATTTTAAACAAACAAAAAAAAAACGATTTTTCAACAAAGTATTTTAATTTTCAACAAAGAGATAAATTTGAAACTAAAATTATGAATCCAGAAAATGAATTTAAAACAGTAATTCAAATTTTAAAGATTTGATTAAAAAAAATGAATTTTCAATCAAGAAGATTAATTTTTTACTTAAAAGACGAATTCTCAACAAAATACATTCATTCTCAACCAAATATTTAAATTTTCTACCAAGTGAACTAATTTTCTATAAAGAAGACAAATTTTTAATCCGCAAATTTAAATTTGTAATGGAAAAATTTAACTTTTAACCCAAAAGTTGAGTTTTCAACCAAACATTTAAATTTCCGGTTAAAAAATTAATTTTTAAACAAAAACACGAATTTTAAACAAAGTATTTTAATTTCTAACCAAAGCGATCAATTTTCAAATAAAATTATGAGTCTTCAACCCAGAAAATAAATTTTTAGCAAATAATGAAATTTTCAAAGATTTGATTTTCCACAGAAAAAAAAGAATTTTCGACTAAGAAGATTAATTTTCTACTTAAAAGACGTATTCTCAACAAAATAGGTACATTTTTAACCAAATAGTTGAATTTTCAACCGAGAAGATTAATTTTTTACCCAAAAAGATAAATTTTTAACGAACAAGATAAATTTTTAAGGACGTAGTTGAATTTTTGAATAAGGAAAAATCAAATTTCAACCAAAATAGAATTGTTAAAATTTAATTCGAAAAAATTAATTTTCAATTAAAAAAAAAACGAATTTTCTACAAAGCAGTTCAATTTTCAGTCCGAAAATACGAATTTTCAATCCAAAACTATAAATTTTCAAGTTAAAAAGTTAATTTTCAGCCAAAAAATGGAATTTTCAACCAAAGAGATAAATTTTTAACTGAAATTATGAATCTTCAACCCAGAAAATGAATTTTTAAGAAAGTAATTCAATTATCAATCAAGGATTTGATTTAAAAAAAACAAATGAATTTGCAACCAAGCATATTAATTTTCTACCAAAAAAGACAAATTTTCAACAGTAAGATGAATTTTTAACGGCATAGTTGAATTTTTAAATTAAGAGAAATCAATTTTTAACCAAAAATGGAATAGATAAATTTTCAATAAAAAAAAGTTAATTTTCAACCAAAAAGTTGAA
>CAKNYM010052114.1:4562-38817 GCA_932195095.1 Andricus curvator
CGACTTTAAATCTCTCATTTCAAACGTTATTATATTATCAATTATGCGGAAAAAATCGACTGATCGCTGTTCATAGAACTCATGAATATGCTGACGTACGGGAAGTCCAGATTGATATTTTCCAAGTTCAATACATGTCACGTGGTGTTCAAAATGATGCCAGCGACGGGTGACCTGCTGAACACCCTTACGTATCTAATTCGGACAGAATGAGAAGCTACATATACTTACTGAAATATATTTGTAAAAATATTTAGGCAGGCAGTCGATGAGTCTATGACTTTGGAACAACCTAACATCCTATTACTAATTATATATTCCGCTAACGACTTTAAGTCTGCCCGGAACAATTCAAAATATCGCTGTTTATAGAACCCATCAATAAGCTGACTTAAGGGGAATCTGTACTGATATTCTCCCAATTTAATCCATGCCATGCAATCTTGAAGGAAGATGATAGAGATTCGCATTAAGTGTTTTAATGCGTTTATATTATATTTAAAATCACTGCCAGCAGTAAGCGACCTGCTGAAGACCCTTACGTAACCAATTCGCACATCATAAGAATATATATATATATATATATATATATATATATATATATATATATATACTTACTGAAAAATATGTTCAAAACCATTTAAGCCACATACAGTCTATGTCTTTAGAAATAATACTAATAACCTGTTACTGATAATATATTCGTTTAACGACTTCAGTCCTCCAATTCCAAATGTAATTAGGATATTAGGTATCCGGAACAAATCGACAATTCCCTGTTCACAGAAACCATGAATATGCTGATATATGGAGAATCCGTATTGAAATTCTCCAAGTTCATTAGATATCAGGCAATATTCCGAAAGGCTGATAGACAAAGTCTGTCCAGAACAAATCAAAAGACTGCTGTTCATAGAACTCATCAATATGCTGACGTGAGGGGAATCCGCGTTGATATTCTCCAGGTTCAATACATTCCATGCAGTCTTCAAAGACGATGATAGCGATTTGCAGTAGGTGATTAGGGCGTTTTTAATTACTAACAACTGCCAGCGACGGGCGACCTGCTAAACACGCGTGCGTATCTAATTCGGACCGAATAAGAACCTACATATACTTACTGAAAAATATGTGTAAAAACACATATTCGGTCATTAAAGCGTTTTTAATTAATAATAGCTGCCAGTGACGGACGACTAGCTAAACACCCATACGTACCTAATTCGCACATTATAAGAACCTATGTATATTAACTGAAAAATATGTCTAAAAGCATTTAAGCAGACAGCTAATGAGTCCATGGCTTAAAGAAATCTAACATCCTATTATCAATACTATATTCTGCTAACGACGTTACATACCTAATTCCAAACGTAATTATATTATCACATGTGCGGAACAAATCGGCTGATCGCTGTTCATAGAACCCACCAACATGCTAACGTGCGGGGAATCCACATAGATATAATTCTTCAAGGTCAATACATGTCATGCAATATTTCGATAAGCTGATAAAGATTCGCATTAAGTGAATGTAGCGTTTTTAATTAAAAATAACTGCCGGATACGGGCGACCTGCTAAACACCGTTGCGTATCTAATTCGGACCTAATAAGAACCTATATATACTTACTGATAAAAATGTTCAAAAACGTTTAGGCAGGCAGCTAATGAGTCCATGGCTTTGAACAATCTAACATCTTATTACTAACAGTATATTCTGCGAGCGACTTTAAATATCTAATTTCAAACGTAATTATATTATCAGGTAATTGTCTTATCACTTGCACTATCACTTAAGGTCGTCAGTGGAATACAATATTATTTATGGAATGTTAGGTATTTCTAAAATTCATAAACAGATTGACTCTCTGCTTAAATGTTTTTACTCACATTTTTCAGTAAGTATATATAGGTTCTTGGTGGGTCCGCATTACATACGTAAGGGTGTTTAGCAGGTAGCGCACCGCCTGCAGTTATTATAATCTAAAAACGATATACTCGCTTAAATCGAGTCGCTGTGATCTTACTTGAAGATTGCATGACATCTATTGAACTTGGAGAATATCAATACAGCTTCCTTGTACGTCAACATATTGATGGGTTCTATTAATAGCGACCTTTTGATTTGTTATGCATAAGTTATATTATAATTACGCTTGAAATTACAGACAACAACTTTTTCTGACTGGGCTCGAATTGTTTCGGGTACTCGAAGATTTCAAGAACACGACCTGTGTTGGGTTTTCGACACCAACCGGGAACTCGAAATTCAAGAAATTTACGGAATCCAAGGGATTTACGGTATTCACGGAATTAACGGGAATCAACCAATTCATGGAATTCAAGGAATTCACAGAAATCAACTAATTCGCGGAATTCAAGTAATTCACCGAATTCACGTAACACCAGAAATTCAAGGAGTTCAGGGAATTCACGGAATTCAAGCAATTCACAGACATCAACGAATTCACGGAATTCAACGAATTTTCAGGAACTTAACCAATGCACGGAATTCGACGAATTCACGAAATTCAAGGAATTCAAGGAATTCACGGAATACATGATAAGGCATTCCATGAATTCCTTGATTTTTGTGAATTTCTTAAATTCCGCGAATTATTTGAGATACGTAATTTCATTGAATTCTGTAAATTCCGTGAATTCCTTGTATTGCGTATTATGTCGTTTATAATTAAAATAACTGCCAATAGTGAGCTGCTAAACACTCTTTCGTGCCTAATTCGGACTTAATAAGAACCTACATATACTTACTGAAATATATGTGTGAAAACATTTAAGCAGGCAGCCGATGAGTGTATGACTTTGGAAAAACCTGACATCATATTACTAGTTATATATTTCGCTAACGACCTTAAGTCTGTCCAGAACAATTCAAAAGACCGCTGTTCATAGAACCCATCAATAAGCTGACTTAAGGGGAATCCTTATTGATATTCTCCAAGTTTAATACATGCCATGCAATCTTGAAAGAAGATGATAGCGATTTCCATTAAGTGATTAATGCGTTCAAATTTAAAATAACTGCCAGCGGTAAGCGACCTGCTAACCACCCTTACGTATCTAATTCGGACCTAATGAGAACGTATATATACTTACTAAAGAATATGTGTGAAAAAATTAAGCAGGCTGCTAATAAGTCCATGGCTTTGAACAATCTAACATCTTATTACTAATAGTATATTCTGCTGATCAGGTGATCATTCACATTATCACTTAATGTCGTTAGCGGAATACAATATTATCTATGGAATGTTAGGTATTTCCAAATCCATAAACAGATTGACTCTCTGCTTAAATTTTTCTACACAAATTTTTCAGTAAGTATATATATGTTCTTAATGGTTCCGCACTACATACGTAAGGGTGTTTAGCAGGTCGCTCGTCACCTGCAGTTACTATAATTTAAAAACGATATAATCACTTAATTCGAGTCGCCATGATCTTACTTGAAGATTGATTAGGTCTTTCCAAATCCATAGCCAGATTGATTCTCTGGCCAAACAAGTAATGGTGTTTAGCAGGTCGCTCACCGCTAGCAGTTATTATTAATTGAAAACGCCATAATCACTTAATTCGAATCGCTATGATCTTCATTCAAGATTTTATAACATGTAATGAACTTGTGGAATGTCAATACGGATTCCCTGTACGTCAGTATATTGATGAGTTATAAGAACAGCGATCTTATGATTTGTTCCGGATATGTGATAATATTATTACGTTTGAAATTAGAGACTTATAACCGTTAGCGGAATATAATATTAGTAATAGGATGTTGGGTTGGGTGACGGACAACTGTGCCCGGATCAACTGTGTATGGGCTCATCTGTGCACGTCGGTGTCCACAGGTACAACTGTGCACCAGGCCATCTGTGCACGTCTCAATTTCGACGTGCACAACTGGGTGACTCCCACATGTGCACGTGAACCGTTCGTAGAGTACCATCTGTGCACGTTGACACTTAGACGTATACAGTTCGGAGTGACCCATCTGTGCACGTGAACCGTTTGTAGGGTACCATCGGTGCACGTCGAAATTTATACGTGCACAGTTGGGAGGGTCCCATCTGTGCACGTGAACCGTTCGCAGGGTAACATCTGTGCACGTCTAAATGTCAACCTGCACAGATGGTGGCTTGCAAACGTTTCATGTGCACAGATGGGAGACTTTCAACTGTGCACGTCTCAATATGCGCGGGGTATAAGTGAAGGGTAGAAATGCAGAAGGAGTCAAGCGCCAAATTTTCGAAATCGGGTTTATTAGCTCAAAAAATCAGATAAATTCTAATACACATGTCTGCCAAAGGATTTTTTTGGGGCATCATTTTTCAAAATTCCCACTAAAAAAAGAACAGCTGGAGGGGTCAAGCGCCAATGTCTACTTGATCCCGATCGATCGTCGCACCTGCGCAGTATCGAGAAATCACGATCGTAGCAGACGAAAGGACGCGTGTGTTTGGCTTGTGTTTACAGTAAAAGTTTTTTTTTTTTTTTTTTTTTTAATTTTAAACAATGCCACTTGGCGGAAATTTTGCCTCTTATGCCTCCTTGGGCGCAGCAACAATATATGGAAATTATTCAGGGGCATTTATAATATTTTTTCTACGATTTTATAATAAACAGTTCAACAAAAATTTTCCTTGAATATCTTGAATTAATTACATTCTGAAAATATTGATATAGTACAATCTACGATAGGATAAAATAATAACCTCAAAAGTAAAAAATCCAATTTCATTTTTCCCGACACTGGTTAATTATTTTTAATTACTATTGGGTCCTTCCATTCAGTACCAAATAACCTAAAGCTCAATTTCTAATTTTTGGAAATATGCAAAATTATTGCTGTTATCGTCATTTGAAGTTGAAATGTCACTTTTACGCTATTTCGAAGTCATAATTGGATTTTCAAATTTCTCGAAACTGCGTGATTTTTTTCAAACAAACTTTTTGGAAATCAATTCGTTCATTCAATAGCTAGAATTCAAATTTTTAGTTTTTTCTTAAACTGCAAATTGACTCCACAATTAATGTTGAAAGATGTTAAAAGTCGATACGGACTCGAAATCTAACCTCGAAACGTGAACGGTTTCCTTAACTTTCTCGAAACCGGATAGCTTTTTGTAAGCAAACTTTTTTTAGTTCGATAGAGCATGAAAGTATCTCGAAAGTACTTTCTTATTTTTTTCTTAAATGGTCCTGCTGAATTTACAACATGTTTTTAGTCTCTCCTGAAAAAAGTGAAAAATGGCGCTTGACTCCTTCTGCATTTCTACCCTTCAAGTGTGCACGGAGCAGCTCTTGACGAGCCCAACTGTGCACGTCGAGGGCCGGTGGTACAAATGTGCACGCGCACAGAGTGGAAACTCCAAACTGTGCACGTCTCAATTAATACCATCAGTAAGGGTGTGTAAAAAGCTCAAAAGCTCGGGACGAGTCGGGCTCAACTTTTTCTGGCCGGGCTCGAATTATTTTGAGTACTCTATGAATTCGAGAACACGACCTGGCTTGGGTTTTGACACCAACCGGGAAATCGAAATTCAAGAAATTTACGGAATCCAAAGGATTTACGGTATTCACGGAATTCCTCGAATTTGAGGAATTCACGAGAATAAACCAATTCAAGGAATTCAAGGAATTGACTAATATTTTGAATTTAAATTCTACCTGCAAGTTCACTGCGTTGAGCGCCAGCTAATTTATAAACAAAATTAGGAAAAGGGGATAAAAGTATCGACTTGATTCAGAACATCTTCTATGTATGATTAGGGGTTATATTGTTTTATTATTAGAGTGACTAGTCCCTACCAGCTCAGATGTAAGGGAAGCGGAAAGGGAGTGATCTGGATTGACGTCAAACGTTGAAGGGTAATGATTGTTCACGAGTCACTTCCATTTTGACTCGTGTATTTACAAAATAAATGACTTGGCTTCATGTTACTGATAAATAAAGAAAATTTAATAATAGTTGACCGATTTACCAATTATCAGTCGGCCATTTTGATGGCCCAGTGTTAGATTCGCGGGAACGCATAACTTTTGGGTGATAATTGTTCACGAGTCGCTTTTATTCTAATTCATATATTTACCATGTAAATGAATTGATTTTATGTTATTAATATATGGAGAGCTTGATACTACTAGCCCGATTTACAATTTATCAGTCGGCCATATTTGATGGCAGGTCTCAATCATTATTTCTACCAGTCGGAAGTCACGAATTAATGATTGGCAAGTGCCCTAACGTATTTAATAATGAGAACCTATATATATATATAGTTAAAAGTTTGTCATAAGGACAACCGCAGGATTTCGCCGGGAGCGGGTGCTAATCTGAAAAATTGCACCCGCTCCCAGCGAAATCGCGGTAAAATTTTAGCTGTAACCACGTCTCACGACCGTGAGATAGGTGGTTACAGTCTGCGACGAACTCAATACGATGGTCCGGCAAAAGTCTCGTGCACCCTGAGGACACGGAGCGACCCAAGGACGACCGCCTTCTGCATTTTCCCCGCAAGTGTCTCAGCATTTTTTTGACACGCAGGGATGCTTTTCAGGCTATTAACCAGTGAAACCTTGGCACTTCCAAGAGCGCCGATGATCAAGATGATTAGCTTAACAGAATATTCCGGGTATAACCGTCGCAACTCCCTTATAAGGTCTTTATACCTCTCTTTCTTTTCTTTCTCCTTGGCTGTGACGTTTTTGTCAGCTGGTGCCGAAAATTCGATAACGAACATGGTTCGTTTCTCGAAGTCAAGGAGAACTATGTCAGGCCTCGAGTGCGCAACAGAAACAATTGTCGAGAATATGAAGTTCCAGTATATGCGGCACTTCTCATTTTCGACAATTGACTCTATTTCTCTAGGAGCGTTTAGCGGAGAGGTATTTGGGCTAATGCCAGAAGAGTGACAGAGATGGTAATAAAGCACTCTTAGTGCCGCATTGTGCCTTTGGATGAAGGTCGTTCCCGCATGAGTTGGACAACTAGATAGTATGTGTCCTAGATGCTCGGGGTGTGAATGAGACGCTCTGCAGCTATCATCGGGAATGTCTTGGCTCAAAATGTGGCTCAATCCGGGTGATCTAAGGAAAGCAAACGTTAGCTCATACGACATCGACTGATCTTCCACATTTCTGTGGAAGATGCCGTGCATCCTCTTGTCGAGGAGCTGTTCGTGGAAGTTTTTCTCCTGTGCTTTCTTAATCCGGGCCTTCAGGAGTCAGTATTCAAGGCCGAGTGTTTCAGCAGCCTCCTCCGCTGCTTTATACAGAAACGCCCCTTTTCCCACTTCTTCGAGTTTCCTGACCATTTTAAGAGGGTCTTGTCCATTTGCAACTATATGTGCTGTACCCAGAATAATTCTGTTGTGAAGATATTCAAGATTCAGTATTCCGCGACCACCTAGGCGGCATGAGATGTAAAGTCGCGGAACAGAGGATTTAAGGTGCATGCTCTTGTTCATGTGCAAAACCTTTCGCGTCCCGAAATCAAGGGATCTGAGCTCGTCCTTCGTCCATGGAACCACTCCAAATGAATAGAGTACTACCGGGACGACAAGCATGTTCGTTGCAGATACTTTGTTTCTCGCCGACAGTTCGGAAGACTAAATCTGCCGGATGAGACGATTGTATCTGCATCGGAGAGTATCCTTTATAGATGTCACGTCCTGAATGCGGCTAAAATACATGAGTGACCTTATGCTTTCGGTTTCCAGGTTTGCCGCAGAGATACCCTTCGGAATGGCGAAGTGCGAGAGATAGTGACCATAATCTGAGGCAAAAGAGGAGAGGGCTCATGGTGTCGCCCTGAAACACACCTCTCTGAAAGGTGATACTGTTAGTGATCAAACGATGTTTTCCAGATGAGATAGTAAATCTGGTTTTCCAAAGCGGCATTAATGTCTCTATGCACCTCAAGACGTGTGGATGAACCTTTAGGCTTTCCAACAGACAGATGATAAGTCTATGGGAGGTTGAATCGAAAGCTTTCCGGTAATCAATCCAGGTCATCGATAGAAATCGCTGATAGTATGCTGCGTCTTTACAGACACATCTATCGATGAGCAAGTTCTCCCGACATCCCGCTACGCCTTTCTTTGAGCCACGTTGTTCATACATCTCTCGCCATACAGGTCCAATTGTCCGAACAATCCTATCATTTAGGATAGCTGTGAAGATCTTATACAGTGTGTTCAGACAAGTTATTGGCCTGTAATTCTTAAGGTCAGCTAAGTTGCCCGTCTTCGGCAACGCCCGAGATCGCCTGATGATAAGCTGATCCAGGCGATCCGGGAACGCGGGTGCCGGGTACTAGCTGATTTTCGGTATGCGAACCAGACTCTAATAAGCTTAAAAAGCCTGGCTCGTGCGCGGAACCAGAAAATGCTTATATAGGTTCGCGGGTGTGGCACCAAAATAGCTTATATAAGTTCCACACTGTCCGCGGTTACAAGCTGATTAGTTTTCAGAAAATACTTTTTGAAGTATTAATTTCAAATAATCTTAGATTCAATGAGTTATTTATTTTAATTGATATTAACATTAATTCATTAATTAATAAATTAGTTTAATTTATTTTTTAAGGTAATTTATTAATTAGAAAATCTTTCTTCTAGATTTAAAACAGTCTACACCCGATAATTGTCGGTTTAGAACAAATATATTTCCAACCGACGGTTTTTCATATGTATACATACCTGTCAAAAATATAAAAGGAGGTGCTCGAATTGATGAGATACCAGTTGTACGTCTGTAATGGCGTCGAGTGCACGTAAAATATTTCTCGCCACGCAGGTCCAATTTTCCGAACAATCCTAATATTTAGGATAGCTGTGAAAATCTTATACAGTGTGTTCAGACAAGTGATTGGCCTGTAATTCTTCGGGTCAGCTACGTTGCCCATCTTTGGAAGAAGTACTGTGCGCCCTTCCACCAACCACTCCGGAATAGGCTCTTCCGACTTTAGATGTGAGGTGAAAATGCGGTCCAGATGCTGTTGGGTCGAAGAAAACTTCTTGCACCAGAAGGTCTTGATACCATCTGGTCCCGGAGCGGAATAGTTCTTCATGCCTCTTAATACGTTTTTCACCTCCTCGGTGGTGATAGGTGGGCATTCCTCCTCAGCTGTTATGAGGGCACTGCACAGCTCCTTGAAGCTATTTATGTTCTTTGAGCCTTCTTCAAGTGGATGTTGGACTTCGTAGACTTCTCTCCAAAATGCTTCGACCACCTCTGGTTTGGGCGGATGGTCGACAGTAACTGGAGGGTCTTGGAAGAGTCGAGATGTGTCAGACAAAAACTGTTGATTTTCTCTGACCCACCTCTCTCTCCGCTCTAGACTTCTCCTAGCGTTAGATAGTACTCGTATTCTGTCAACAATATGCTGCCTGATGGTCAGTAGCTTTGACTTGTTGATTGTGTGATGACGGATCCGCAGTTCGCGCGTGAACTGTCGAACCTTGGCAGTGAAAGTCCTGCCAGATGTTATGTAGTCAATCAAACACTGAATGCGGGACGCGTACTGTCTTGCCCAGCCTATCTTTGTGCTAAGTTGATGCATTCGTCTTTTGGTCTTATGATCAACCGTTGGTTTTGTTTTACGGTTTGCATCTGCCAAAGTTCTCGCTGCATTGTACACACTACAATTGATAGTCCAGAGGTCGGATTCTTCGGAAAAATCTCCACGAAGCTCATCATCCAGTTCAGTCAGATCTTTGGGCTTGGGAGAAACCTGAATGTTGATGTTTCTCCGGGTCTTGAAGCATCGTTCTTCCTCAATTGGATGCCTGTTCGAGGTTGGTCTCAGTGTCGCCTCTCTTTCTCTGTTGCCGGCTTGTTCTGGCTGCGGTTGTGTAGGCGCTCCGCTTATATAACCCCTTTTCCGGAGGTCCTCGGCACGGTTTCGCAGACGTTTTTGCGAAAAATCCGAGAGCTCTGGGTGTTTCTCGCACCACAGAGCATGCAGTAGCGCCATTTAACCTTTTCGTTCAGGGGCCATACTGGTATCATAGCACTCCAGCAGGTCATCCCTGGGTCGATCCGTCCACTTAAAAGTAATGAGATTCCGCCGGTCAATCGCATTGACTCCGTCTTGATTGGCTCCCCCAACTCTAGGGTAGTCGGCATTGTTGTCCGACCCATTGTCGGGAGCCCTGCGCGTTCGATTGTTTTGAACCGCACTTCCTCCAACTATGTTTGGTGTTGTCATTGTTGTTCCCACGAGCAGCTAGGGAAAAGGGTTAGTCCATCCTTGTAGATCCCCGCGTGCAAGGATAAGGCTGATACTATCCCAGAGTCACCGTTTGAGACACCTCACCCTGGTGCCATTCAGCTTTCGGCACGGTTGTTACGCCTTCGCTTAGGAGTTATTCCTTCGGGACCATCCCTGGACAATTGTCCGCGACTGCTTATTAATTATTGTAACCATATTCAGCAGAAACCCTTGGTACAGGGACCCTCTATCCGCAACCCGAGGACGCGTTCGGTGGCTTTGTCATAGGCCCTTCGGTTCGATTCCCAAGGAATCAAAACCGAATACCGAATATATGTATATATATATATATATATATATATATATATATATAAAATTTCTAACAATGAATGTGATTGAGCAACCATCAGTCGGATATTTTACAATATCGGCAATTTTATTTCGGGAATTTTCTATTATCGGAAATTTTCAAATTCGGTAATAACATAAATTTTCTGAAATTGTTATATTCGGGATTTTTGTCTAAGTTCGTGAATTTTCCATTTCAAATCTTTTGTATTTCGTAATTTTTCAGTCATTTCCAATTAATTTATTGCTTGAGTAGGTAAATTGGTCTAATAATAAATTGTTCGCGAATTCCACAACGGATCGCACTTTTAATCAACAATTCAATAATTCCGCATAGCTGAAAATGAGTGTGATTACCGCGAGTGTTACTTGAGGACCGTTCTGTGGAGTAATCGGACATTTTCTCCATGCAGTAAGTCTTCCTGCTCTCTTACACCCACATAACTTTATTTAATGTCCTTCTCATGTGAGTTGTGCATTTAATTAATTTTAATAAAACATATCACCCTTTTCGGAAACATATTTAATCGGGTCCTATTCTGCCAATTTGGAGTCTCCCTTAGGCTTTACTCAAATGAATATCTTTGGTACTTCTGCAAATTATGTGCATTTATCGTACACCATTGCAAAGCCCTTGAGGGAGCTCGTTCAGAAAAATTGACAAGGGATTCTACACAAGAATTTCGAGCTGCGCATATAATCCATCAGAAATTTTAATAATTACAATATCGACGGTTAACCGTCAAACGTTTTATTTAGCGCCACCGCACCGCTTGTCATCTGCACTAATCTACACAAATGCTTGTCCGAGGAGTAGTTTGGATAAATGAAACGACCCTGAACATCTAGATGTACATGTAAAAATTAATTTTTTTCTGCGTATAGAAAGGGATTGAAAAAATACCACATTGTTAGAAAATTCAATGAATTTTAAAATACAAATGTAACTAAAATTTTATTTATAATTACAACCATATTCGCAACACTTACAATTAAAAAGCCTTCCACTAGCGAAATAGCAGAGTGGAAACACTTCTCGTTCGCGTGATGGAAGGGAGCATCTGCATCGATGAATACTGTCGCGCAATATCGATCGGCGGCCAACACGCGTGCGTTTCACATCGCAAGTTGGACTCTCAAGTGTTTTTGCGGGGAAGGCGCGTGAAGATACATAGTAAATGAAAGATGAAAAGGGTTTAGATGCTTACTAAATCCATGAATAATTTAATCCAAGACCAAGGACGATGAGTCGTTTCACTTTATGCGGAGGTAGTTTATATATAATATATACATATCGATTTGGAGTTTTGATCCTTAATTCTTGCATCTTTCCTGCCAACGTTCATCTTGAATCGGCCCTTGATGCGTCACATACCTAATTTAGTTCGGTGATTATTCTATTTATTTTGTCAATCAGTATTTATTTTATACCGTAAGGTCAATTTCATAGTAGTCATATAAAAGCGTGAGTGTGACTGGGATGCTAGTAGGTGGCGCATCACAGCGTGTATGTCGCACCCATGAATATAACTACAATGAGTTTGGACTTACTAAATATGTTGCTTATTGCGTGAATGAATACTTTTTATAATCGCTTTTCTCACGTATTTTGCATTATTACTGAACTTGTACTCGAGTTTAATTTATTTATTTGATTAAATGAATCTTCATTATTTAAACTTTTACACATTTATGTTATATTTTTGAATTTATGCGAATCTATAAATGACTGAATACGTCATGTTTATATCATTTTTACGTGTTTGCTGTTACGTTGGACCCTGTGAGGGTGCGAAGTTCAAAATTGCCATTGCTCACTGTCACAGTTCCCATACTTTATGTATATACTATACAGTGAACGAGGCTGTCGACCTTCCCATGCGAAACACCTTAGATCTAACGCGTTGGAAAGGATGAGACAAGGAGAGACAAAAAAGCTTTAAACAAAGAACATGCTAATTACACAGCGCGCGAACTGGGTAATGGTAACACTGCTTGCCTCCTTCCCCGCCTACAATTCTTATTAATCATGCTCGCCGTATACTCCCAGCGATCCGCGAGACCACTAAATATTGATTAAAGATGCTAATTGTTAATAAAAATTAAGGACTCATAGAGATAAAACCAATAACTTTCGGTTAACTACCCAAATGTCAAAATTAAAAATCATCCGATAAGAGTAAAAATCGCAATAGGTATTGGTAATAAATAATAACAGTCTCTGTCAAAAATTCAATTATAAATTAATATTAGCATCAGATCAAAAATCAATGTAGATCGAATAGACCAACACCTTCCTATACCTGAATCCTCGGAATAGTAAAAACATGCAGATTGTTCTTGTTAATGAACACATCGATTCGTAGCAAATAAATAAATAATTAATTCATACATAGACAAATTAGATAAATAATAATTGGGTAACTTGCTTACTGGGTAAAATTATTTATTAGCTAAAAATGACTAATAAATTAATAAACCGCTCCAAATATTTAAACATTTTGATCAATTATTCTAATAAGTCTCAAAGTAATAATAATCAGTAGATTCATTGAGAACAATATAAAATTCAGTTAAAATAATCAATTGGTTCATTAACAAAAGTAATCAACAAACTGGAGAATGAGTTTAATAATTAATAAAACATTAAGTAACAATTCGAGTTCGAAACCTACAAAATTCTAAATAAAGTATCTCATTTGAGAGACCTAAACATCGCAATTAACTTTTAGAATTTTGGTTCAAATAGTTAATTAAATATTTTAAGTTAGCTGCATAGCAACACTGCACGTGCCTTCAGGAGTATTCGTTGCACAAATTTCTGAAAATTCAGCACTTAGTGGTCACGTGGACCACTTCCGGCCGCCACTATTTCTAGGGTAAAAATGCAAGCATTGCTAAAAACCCTTCCTAGATAAATTCAAGGACTGGTTGGATAAGTACAACATCTTAGGTCAAAGTAGATGTAAGCAGAAATTAACTGATGATTACGTGGGTAAATTTGATGATGCCAATATTTACTTTACATCTCTTGTACCACTATACTGGTACAAGAGATGCACTACAGCTTATATCAATTGATGGAATAACAAATGCGACGACTGTGGTATGGAAAAATCCTAGACCTTCATCCTGCCGTTTTTGTAGACTTCTTAGACTTCTTAGAATTCAATTTCTCCATGGAAATACTGGAGCAACAGTGACTTAGGTTGATAATGTTAAGGAGCCAATTGATAAGCTTGTCCCTTTCGAAAAAATTGTAGATGGAAAAGATATTTTCGTTTCTTATCAACTTACTTTCGTCACGGTGAACAGAAAAATGTGTAATGCAATCACAGGTACTGAAGCTGCGCAACGTTGTTATTTACGCGATACAAACGCTAAACAACATGATGTTTACGAAGATCATTGTTGACAGGTCAGGAAACCTAACTTTCTTACGAATGTCACGGCAGTCACTTACTTGTGCAATTATCAGTGTCCAAATATAAAAATGAGTGAAATACACCTTTCCTATTCTCCCTGATTATTGTCTCTGCTTTTAACTGATTGTTTTCCTTGCTGGTTGGGCATACAACCTGCTGGCGCTCAGCAACATTTAATTGCGTAAAATTATTGACTCGAGCATTGGCGGCCCCGGACCAAGCTACGCCAAGTGAGGGGTAAATTTTGTCAAGATAAGTAAAATTTAACTATTATTTAATTGTTGAAACTTTCACCAAATTTTATCATGTCTCAATACACCAAAGAAGCAATAGGCAAACGAAAACACCAAGTTGCTTAAAAGACTTTGTTTACAACAGGGATGTACACGAAAGTGCAAGGTGCAAGAAACTGTCACTCTTCAATCTCCTGTCTTACCGCCTTCGGTAGAGTGAACGAGCGTGCAAGGAAAAATCACAGACACGGTCCTGAGATTATGTACATGCGCACTAGATATAATCAGTATGGTGTAAGACGACAGACCGATGACTTCTTTTATCACACGTTATATAATAAATATCTTATTTATTTGGACACGCGATCGCAGTGCAGTATGTGTGAATCTGTATCATCTGCAAACTCATATCTTGCTACAGGAACAGAGGCAATATCTCGGCGTTCAGACTGTCGAAAAATCAAAGGATATTATTATATATTTATCATTATGTCATTATTATATATCATCGGTGAAGTACACCATGAGACGCAGGCTCTTTCCATTGAGCTCTTAAATGGGCTCAACATGTCGTGGCCCTAAAGTTATAGTACGTCATGTCTCTCAACTGTCAAACTGAGAATTTGAGGTTCAAAGTTTTACCATAATATACTCTACAAAAACGTTGTCAAATGTCGAAATGAGTTTATCGGTAAAAAATAATGCATGATCAAGAACATATTAGCACAACTTTTAATTCTATTATGAATGTATTTTAGCTGATGTGGAAAATTGGTTTTGGACTCATTAAATGAGTTATATGCAAATTATTGACTTTTGAGTAATATTACAATAGTTACTTTTAAGGTTAAATATATTTTTGAAAATTGTTATTTCTCAAATTGGACTTAGGTTATCCATATAAAATATGCACTACGAAGTTGGCCTTTTTTTCACTTATAGCAATGCAAATGAGGATATGGCGTGATATAATTATAACTTTTAATTAATGTCATTATTTTAATTAATAATTATAACAGCTGAGGAAATAAATTTCAGGAAAAATGTATTAAAAAACAAAGTTTAACCCTTACTATTATTATTATTATTATAGATTAGCAGTTCGAACTCGAAAGTTCATTGCCTCATCTACCCGAGACCGCCACACATCTCTATCTTGTGCATTCTCCATCCAGTTTAAGTAATCATGTCCTAGTTCTTTTAGATCATCCCTTACATTTTTCTCCCATCTGTTTCTCGGTCTGCCTAGGGGTCTCTTACCAGTCGGTCTCCCTCTTAAAACTTGCGCCACTGTTCTTTCATTGCCCATTCTTGCTACATGCCCCGCCCATCTTAATTTACGCGCTTTCATTACTCTATTAATATTTGCTGACCCGTAGAGAGCGTGCAGCTCATCATTATGCAGTTTTCTCCACGCGCCGGTCTCTTCGTCCCTTTTTGGACCATAGATTTTTCTAAAGACTTTATTCTCGAAAACTCTAAACCTATTCTCTTCTCCTTTCGTCAGCGCCCACGTTTCACACCCGTACATGACGACCGGCATTATTATCGTTTTGTGAATTCTTACTTTGATGTTTCTAGATAGCGATCGCGATTTTAGTAGCGTGTTTGCTGCATAATAGCACCCATTGCCAGCGTGTAGCCGCGCATTGATTTCCGTTTTAATCTTATTTTCGCTAGTTATAATAGACCCGAGGTATTTAAACTCGTTAACCCTTTCGAATTTCATATTTCCGGCCATTAGATCCCCGTCTTGATTACTTTGTCCGGACCTGACGACGGTCATATATTTTGTCTTCGATTCGCTAACTTCCAAGCCAATCTCTTTGGCTTTTGCGATCAAGATTTCTGCATTTTTAGCTACCGTTTCTTTATCATCCCCTAGTACGTCGAGATCATCCGCATATCCAAGAATTTGTATTACCCCATTGAGGGTAGCACCGGTCGGATTCGCCTGCACTTGCCTAACCACGTATTCTAAAACTAAGTTAAAAAGGACGCACGAAAGTGCATCGCCCTGTTTCAGGCCATCGCGGATCGAAAACTCTTCAGATAAACTACCGTTTACGCGTATTCTACCCTTACTGCCGCTTAAGCAGATTTCGATAAGTCTAACCAATTTTCTTGGTACACCCAAGAACTCTAGGATCCAGTACATACGCGCGCGTATAATAGAGTCGTAAGCTTTTTTAAAATCGATAAATAGCTGATGTACTGCTTCTTTAAATTCCCATTTCTTTTCTAACAGTTGTCTAATTGTAAACATTTGATCGCTTGTAGATCGGTTTCGGCGGAATCCACACTGGTAATCCCCAACGATTTCCTCGGCAAAAGGAGTTAGTCTACTTAGGATAACATTAGACAGGATCTTGTAGCACGAAGGCACAAGTGAAATTCCCCGATAGTTGTTACAGTTAGTTTTATCGCCTTTTTTAAAGATGGGAATAATTATAGAGGTATTCCATTCTTCCGGCATGCGTTCTGTTTTCCAAACTGCGCGTATCAATTTACAAATTTGGCTTGTGAGGCAAGGGCCTCCATTTTTTATCAGTTCTGACGGTAGGTCATCAATGCCCGCGGCTTTGTTATTTTTCAACTTCTTTATGGCAATTTCTATTTCTATATCAGTAGGATCGTTAATTAATAGATCAGCAGTGTGGATTTCGCCGAGATTACCTTCAACGGGGGCTTCGCGTACATTTAATAGTTTATCGAAATAATCTTTCCATAAATTCAGTCTCTCTGTCGCATCGGCTACTAGATTGCCATTTTCGTCCCTCATTACTTCCGTTCTACTTTGAAAGCCTTTCTTTATAAAATTGATTCCCCTGTACATCTCACGCGGGTTATTTTGTTTATTATGCGCTTCTATTGCTAGTATTTTATTCTTTTCCCACTCCCTTTTCTTGGATCTATAGAGCCTATTTGTACTTTTGCTAATCTCGAGATATTTCTTATGTGTTTGATCGCACTTATTTTGTAAACTACTTAGTCTGGCCTTCCGACGTTTCTCAAACCAGAGTTTGCACTCTTCGTCAAACCATGGTTTGCTTTTGGTTACTTTCTTAAAACCTATCGTAAGTTTCGCGGCTGCCTTTATCGCCTTTTTCGTATTGCTCCACAGGGTTTCCGGGTCCTCCTCGTGATTATTGTTATCGTCTCTCTGTTCTTGGAGAGCGTCGAAACTATTAGAAATCTCAACTTGGTAATTTAATGTTTCTGTTGCTGTTTTGAACTTATCTATATTGAAACGAACTGTTGGCTCTGTGCGGCTTGTTTTCTTACTTAACGCTAGCCTAGATCTTAGTTTTACTATCACGAGAAAATGCTCTGAATTTAAATCCGCTCCCCTATACGATCTTATATCGAGAATGTTTGTATGACGTCTTCTGTCTATTAGAACGTGATCAATCTGATTGTGAGTATTACCATCTGGTGATGTCCAGGTGGCCTTATGTATATTTTTATGCTTGAAATATGTGCTTTTGACAACGAGGTTCTTTGAAGCTGCAAAGTTTATTACTCTGGTTCCATTATCATTACTGACGTCATGCAAACTTTCTGATCCTATTGTAGGCCTATACATTGGTTCTTTTCCAATTTTCGCGTTGAAATCCCCCAATACTATTTTTGCGTCAAACGTTGAGAACTTGTCAAAAACCTGCTCGATTGTTTCATAAAAAAGATCTTTAGTGTCTTCGTCTTTGTCCTCGGTGGGGCAGTGCACATTGATTAATACGTGTTTGCTGAAATTACCCTTTAGTACAATGTATGATAACCGGTCGTTAATGAATTGCATGTCGATAAGTGCTTGCGAAATTCGTTTATTAATAAGAAAACCAGTCCCCAGTCTTTGCCCCTTAGCTCCTCCCCAGTGCAAAGTATAGTTATCCCTAGAAATTGACGCGAAATCGCCCGACCAGCAGGTTTCTTGAAGTGCTATTACGTCAGTTTTGTATTCAATTGCTATCTTAATGAGTTCGCTAAATCGGCCAGTTTTTAGACTACGCGCGTTTAGAGTTCCCACCCTTAGATCTTTAACTGTAGTTTTTTGTTTTTGCAAGTTAGCCATGGTAGTTTCAAGATAATCCGCACGTTAGGATCCTATTCCGATCGTAGGTGAGTCCACTGTCCCAGGAGTGATAACCCCCATACCTCCCTAGGTCTAAGTATGGGAGCTTTCCGACTCTGACAAGGACCATGTCAACTTGTCGTCAGACACATTACAGTTTCATCCTCGTACCCTAACGTCCCCCTGCAAGGCAGCGCGCCTACTGGCATCAATACCCCTTTGGCCCTATGCAGGCGAATCATTCCACACATCCCTTGCGGGCAGTGTCATCGCTGCAGTGTCCAATGGGCAGCAGGATTTTTCCCTTACAAGATTTTTAGTTTTGGTTCGGGTAGAGTTTCTAGGTGGGTACACGCTGCACCTTGGCTTGCCAGAACCCACCCATTGTGTATGAACGCGATTCACCACACCCACGACTGGCTCCTATCGGCTGTCCGCGACTGCTTATTCTTGTATTCGCAGTTAACCTTGGGGGCTGTTCAGCCTTACGGGCCGTTCCTCTATCCGCAACCTGAGGACGCGCTACGTAGTGGTGATAGGAAACCCACCGAGTAGGTTTAACCCTTACTGAGTCTAAAAATGATAATAGTTCAAAAATTTCAAAAAGTGGACATGGCGTAGTATAACTCTAGGGCGACGATGTGACAATCGTTCCACCACTTCCTTCGGAACTTGTATCTGCTCGTCCACAGTGTCGCATGTCTCCGACATGTGAACCTACTCTTCGATCGCCTTCAAATGGCTGCATTCCAGGGGGTACTAATATCGGGACAGAAGGTCCTGACACTTGGAAAAAAGTAGCTCTATCTTAGTGAAACAATCGCGCTGAGTTCGCATTAAGCAAAGCTGATTCGACAATCTTTTGAACTGTTTAAGGACGTTTTTCGTATATCGATGACAATTTTTGGATGGAGATATCAAGACGATTCAAGGTTTAAAGGAAACACCTCAGTACACTGCTAAAGCTTGGACTACTAAAAAGTGGATAAAATTGTATATTTTCCTAAAAAGTGAGTTCGCATAATTTGGACTCTGAAAAGCTAAATTCTCGTGCGTGAATATCACTAAAAAAAGGCGACGAAGACTTGAAGAAAAGAGGGTCTGCTTCTGTACGGTTCACTGCAGAGTGTAGGTCAGAATCTAGGACTGGACCTGGCCATGTAGTTGCAATTTCCGTTTAAATAGAAGAAGACTTTTTTTCAAATCTTCGCCATCGGAGGCGGCTTGGTAATGGACATACTTCACCCTTTTTTGTAGTGCTATTCCCTTACGAGACTTTAGCTCATTAGTGTCCAAATTATGCGAACTCACTTTTTAGGAAAACATACAGTTTTATCCACTTTTTAGTGGTCCGAGCTTTATCAGCGCACTGAGCGCTTTCTGTTAAACCTTGAATTGTATCGATACGTCCATTCAAGACGGAAATAATTTTTTATTGTATCAATAATTTTCGTGACTGCAATTTTTAATATTTTTTAGTTTCCAAAGTCGGGCTGCATTCATAAATAGACAAGTAATCCACTTCAACTTATGCCAACTTTTCCGGACATTGTTGAGTCTTTAGGAAGAGCTGCAAGCTCACCTTCCAAATCTAGGCATGGTCCACAGCCATTCTTTAAGGATTTTTAGCTCTTAAGACAACAGCTCGGGATGGAGATCCACGAAGAGGCGATGTTGTTCTTTCCCCGCGGACCTCCCCAGCACCAGTGCCTGAAAGTGACATCTGATCACGTTTACATTTTTATTCCACATTCCACAAAGTCATGTCCTAGTATAGACGGTAGTTCTCGTTTTCGAGGACCACCGGAGGGCCGTACTTGTAGATAGTACGAAAATCTTCTAGAAAGAAATTCCTGTAGCATATTCAGGTTCAAGTAAAACTGATGGTGTATGCTTCCAGAAAAACAATGGCCTCTGCGGGTATACTCATTATCAGGTAACTTTCTAACCTTTCTAACTTTCTTCTCGGTGCATTCATGAGCACATGCTTTTGGTTGCTCCTAGTGCCGAATATCTTGTCCTCCATGGCGATTAAAAACCCCTTAGTTTACAGAATGAGTGCGCCTCTCCTGAACCACAGGATGAATGCCTCTCTATACACGTTGACTTGATCTTCTGTCTTGGGATATTGCCCGTGTTGTGACTTTTATCTCCATTCCTGTACAATTCGCTTGGAAGGGGAAGCAAAGATCTTAATGTAATTCGGATAGGTCTTCATGTTACGAGCGATCCAAGGTGGACCTAATTTTCGTTTGGATTAATACAGTGTGAAATATTATTTTGTGTTATATTAATTCAGGCTCTTGGAATGATACAAATCATAGTTTGTAACGCCAGTAACACGACAGTTTTCTATAAGGCTGTCGACTCAGCACTCTTCAGCTCTGGGATAGTTATTTAGCGAGCTAAACTTAAACTAAAGAGATGTAGAAAGGTAATGTATCTTTCATACATAAATTAAATATAACCACCACATCGTTAAGTTTTCAGGTGCTACCAAAATTAAACATACTTTTTCCCCTCCGATGGAATAGGATAAGAGTGGATAGGATCGGATAGGATATGATATGATAAGTTAGGACAAGGTAGGATAAAAGAAAAGAGGAGATAGACAAGGGAGTGAGAGGGGGGTTAAGCGATTTAATTAACTACTTAATAGGCTACGAAACCTTTTTTTGTAGGCGCATGTCTTCTACTTTGACTAATTTTTATAAACTGAGTTTAGAATGAGAATGCATGCATGAAGAGATAGAAAGAAACAAACCATAGTTAATGTATCATTGGGAGAAGAAACGTACATTGGCGCGTAATGTAAACGATTACGCACGCATACACGCAATCACTATGTTCGCTTCTCCTTCCGTCAAGAAGCCAACATAGCTCTCTCTATTTCTACATATAATGGATAGAGCTATACACGTCGGCTATAGAACGATGTGTCTCGACCCTCAGTAGTAGCCCGTCTCTTTCTCCTTTCCATTCCTCCTACACATGCCGCATACCGCTCTCTATCTGACTCATGTGCAATTTGAAATCTTTGACACGTCAAAATATGAAATCTTTATTTCCAAAATTCTTCGTATTTGGAATTGAGATAGAGGTTGACAAATACTATAACAGAGTTATAAATACCTACCTTCATATGGCCCTGTGAGCCAGAGCAAGCAGTGGGGATAGGACAAACGCCAGGGTCTCTTGCCCAAATTCGCACCACCGCCATCAATGATTTGCACCATCGCCTGATCAATTCTTGTTTACCTGCCCGCTCGAAGAATTCGCCACTCTCGAGCAAACCCAACCTTTATGGCGCAAAGCCACCTGGGTCTCCGACCAAACGTCGTTTTATTACCTCATCCCCGAGGATAAGGTCCATTCCAAGGATCACTACGGATCTTGGCTCGATCGCACGGCCGGGCCATTGGTATCGTTTAGCAGCCACGCCTTTGACTTTTAACGATTGTTAGTTACTGAATAAAGGGACATATTACAATTACTTTTTGTCTCATAATTGACTTCACCCAATCTCTCGATATTCCACATTCTTCACCTTCCTTTGAGTTAGTGAACCCGTCACAATATCGGGACAATTTAATGATTGAAAGCGTCAACCTGTAATCATTGTCGAGTCGAATGTAATAAATTTTACTAAAACACAAGGAATCACAGCAAAAACTTCCTGCAAGTTAGCAAAATTTGGCTAAGAGTCACACGGTATTCTTCCCACTCCTAAATAAATTCCTCAATCGATACAAAACCCCCTGACCAAATTTAAGCAAGTTCTTATTCAAGAAATCAAAGAACAACTACTTAAAGTCTAGAAAGAAAGGCTAGAACATACCATAAAAATAGAAAGGGACGATGATATCATCGTCTTGTAGTTTGTGGGAGCCTCCCTCGTATAAACGGTTAGAAAGCTGTAGGTCTTAGAAACTACAGATATCTGAAATTTTCCGTAAAATGATTAGAATTGTCATTTCCCACAAGTATCTAGGGGCTGAGCACTGTTGATTTTTGTACACCTAGTTTTCGTCCCCCATTCTGTGTAGTTACCGACAAAAAGTTTCCTCCATGTTTGTGCCAAATCAGTCACATTGGCTTGAAAATCCCGTAAGGTTGACGTAGGGAAATTGTTATTTTCGCAAAGAAGAGATTCACGTTTCTGAGATTGAACGTAGCTTACGGAAGTTCATAAGAATTTGTTGTGGAGTATCTAACGAATAATTTTTGGTAAGCTACTTTCAATTTTCAGGGCCCGAACCCCCCGTTAGGTGTCCCGAAAATGCCCCACAACACCGAAACTGACAACTTCGCGTAAAATTGACAAATATACGCTCTATTTTCCTTTTCTTTGCCATAAATTGTTGTTATTCGTCAAATGAAATCTTTTAAAACATGTTTTTTAAGTGAATAAAACTCCAAAGTAAAGCGAGAATTATTCTTCAGAGACTCCTCAACAAATTCTGATAATCACCCGCAAGTTAAGCTAAAACCCCGTTGACGATGTACACAGTTGAAACGACATGCATCATGCCTTTACTCTCCCGCAACGTGGTAGGGCCTTCACTCACTTCCCGAATTTTTGCGGTGTATTCGATATTTCGCCATCTGCACGCGAATGGTTCTATTAAAATTAATCAAGACAGTCTTGGACCATTTAGTGAGCCCGGAAGAGTAGATGAGGAGCAGAATTGCGTAGGTGTTGATGGTCTTAATCTTGTTGGGCGAGTTGAGACTGGTTTCCAAAATGGGTTTTACTCCCCGTTCTAAGTTCAGTTTTCTACACTTGCCTAAGCCGAGTTTTATACAGATGTCGTTAGAAAACTGTAGGATGATGTCGATTATCTTATAGTTTTCCCTCGAGCTGGCGTAGACTTTCAGGCCATTCAAGTAAAGCAGGTGGGTGAGATTGCATCCTAACCTGACTTTATTTGCCCTGTACCCATAGGACGGATTGTTGAGTGTCCTGCTATGTGGGTTCAACGCTAAACAGAATCGTAAGGCACTTAAGGAGACGCACTGAAAGATTTCAGTCGTAATACGCAGGAACCTGGAAACATTGGTTAACCCGCGATCAAAACGTCTGACGCGCGTACCCCATAGGGACATGGCATGAACGAATACTTGAATCAGAATTGAACAGATTTTGTATGTTCTAAGAATCTCAAGTAGGTAATCGTAGGGAACAGAGGAAAATGCTTGTTTGTAGTCGATCTAAGCCATGTGCAGGTTACGCTGATGTCTCTGCGCCTGTTTGGCTGTTACGCCTTCGATTATTAACAATTCCTTGCATCCCCGGGAGTTGCGGTAACAGCCTTTTTGCTCTTCTGCGATGATATTCTTCATTGCACAGTAACCATGGACCTTGTTGGCAATAATGACTGTTATGAACTTGCATAGAGTAGAAGTTAGTCTACCGGTAGAAAGTCCGATGGTATGTGGGCGTTGGGATTTGTTTCAAAAGCATCTAAGTGACTCCCTCTACCCTAAAAGATCATAAAAGACGACGTCAAGGCTGGCTGATCGAGCATGTTCTGATAGCACTTGGCCACTGAACCATGCACGAACTTGAGGTACGTATACCAACCATTGTGCACCATGACCGGGTCAGGTCTTCGCTAGTTTTTCGCCCTCTTTAGCACCCCAGAGATCGGATGTTGTGATGTTGATAAAATTCCTTTCCAGTATATTTGACATGCGATCCCTTTTGAGGTCGAGCCACACTTCTTCCAGATGTTTTTGTTTTTCTTCCCCTAAGGTGCTCTGCAATAGTAATCAGCCACGTCTTCCAATCATGGAACTCCGAATGCCATGTGCAGTTATTGAGCTCTTCTCATTTTCCGATAGCTTTTCGCAGCGGTTTTAATGGCCCAATTTTGATATTTCCTGAAGTTGGACTTCTTGCATCTGTGTACCTCAGCATGAGGACATAAGGCACCTGCTGTAGGGAGTTATCAATTGTTCACCATCGTGTATAATGATCTAGATGAAATATTGCGTGAACAAGGATATGCGCCATGTGACGTGTTAGTTTCTGGCCCCTGCTACCTGGTCTGTATAGCGGAAAACTGTCAAGCTTGCATTTTCCCTTCCTGATCTCATCTTCAAATCTCTTTTTCCCTGGCGGACCATTTTAATCCTTCCGATGGACGGTGCAATTGTTTTTGAGGTCTAGTTTCTAGTAAAAGTGTCCTGACTGCGGCTACTGCTGCACAGTTTACAAGAGTCCGTACCTGAGTGATAGATAGATCTTGTTATGAACGGTACGGGGAGTTCAGCCCATCAAGTTCTCAAAACTCTAACATGCAACCGCAATATTCAACACCACCACATACTCTTCAAAATTATCCACAATACTCAAATCAGTAGGTGCACACCCGAATGCTCGTTTGCTGGGAAATTTCCTAATAGGGTCTGCAGGGCTAATAATATATTGTAGATAGATATATAGAGTGCATCCCGGATCTTTTAATTGCAATAGAAGTGAGAGAGAAGGGCAATGGAAAAGAGATAGATGACAATAAAAGTGTGCATAAAGGTATGTAGTCTTAAATTCAAAACGAAATGATCGAATAGAATTCGTAAAAAATCAGACCACAAAACTTCGGGTCTGGCTTTGCACATTTTTATTACGTACGTAAAAAAATGTTACATTTCAATGTACCTGATATCTTAAGTATATCAATTGTAACGTAAATATTAAAAATATTCACTTATTTTTTAATTTGTGACACCGCTAATAATAGGTATACATATAGTATATTTTTACCTTTGCAAGATACGATAGGAATTTCCAGTTTTTTTAAAAGCTGCCTCATTTTTGATCTAATCTCCGTTGCTCTACGTAGTGCTTTATGGTTAAGAAAGTTTTTCTGACACCAACTTGAAGTTTTATTTTGTTCATAGGCAGAATAAACATTTAAACTAGTTATCAAGTCACCTTCTTCAACTTCAAATAAGCGATGAGCAACCCGAGCTTTTAAAGATCCTTGTCCACATGTTGGTCGTACAAACACATTTTGTACTTGGAGCATTGCCAGAACCGTTGTTATTTCATCGGAACATCCCATTTCTCCTGAAAGTCAGATTTTTATTCTAATCATAACGCCAACTCATTTTCTGTCTATTTAGAATGATCAATGAACAACGACTAAGTTATAATATTATGCAGATATTTTTAGACAATGCGAAATGAATCAAAATGATTTAAAATATGGTCAAATTCACAAAGCTTTAAATTGAAAAAAATCTCATTTTCTAGTGCTTACGTCTTAATTGATTTTAACCTGAAAAATCTGCATTACATTTTAATTCAAAACAATGTCGTTTTGTCCATTATTTAAATCATTTTAATTCATTCCCATGCACAACTTTTTACTGGGTAAATGGCATTAAATGACATTAAATGACACGAATACAAGAGACAAGAGATGGAGATAAGGAAGACAGACTCTGTGCGATTCCAGAGTGAACACCTCGAGACAATGTACATTTAGCTTATTTTTTCCAATTAGTATTAAAAAGAAATAATCTACATATAATCTAACAATAAATGATTAATTACCTGATACAATCACGCATTTAGCAAAAATAGGCTCCAACGGGATTTCAGCAATTTTTAATCCTAAAGGGTTGGTCAATTCTCCGTTATTGTTGATCGCACCTAATGCGTACAACAATTCTAAGCCTGCGACGAGATTTTTACTAGGCGGTGAAGATGGAAAATTAAATCGTAACACGTTGTCAATTCCTAGTGACTTAAGTTGTAAAATAACAGGTGATAAGTCAGTACGCTGCATTTGTGGTGACGTTGAATCATGTAATTCATTATAAGCTTCTTCAGAATATAGTCTGTAGAAACTCATAGAACATTTTCAATTTGCCACAACCATTAATAAAAGGCCCAAAATTTCACATTTAAAAGAGAAATTGTTACTTCTGAAGATATATCTTAGCGTTTTACCTATATGTTTTTCCTGATCTAATGCGACCAGCACGGCCAGCTCGTTGATCTGCTGAAGCTTTGGAAATAGCAGCCACTATAAGACTATTAGTTTGAGTGTCCACTTCAAACCACGGCAGTTTCACAAAACCACTATCGATTACTGAAAATAATAATAATACAACAGTAAAGCCAATTGTGACAGAATTAAAGTGAGCTTAAAAATGTCAACACCTTGGTTTGCATTCGTCTTACTGGGAGAGGTCGAAAGATGCAAAACACAGATTTTATTGTAGCTTTAAAGAATGGAGGAACATACAAATTCATTATTCAATGGGCCTTAGTATTCCAAGATATCGAGGTTTAGGTATTTACTTATTCACAGTAGCTGCATTTCGGATTAATCACCTGGCACTTTACCAAATTTAAGAAAAAAATCATAAAACGCTTCGGAAGTTTTTTAACACAAAAGCTTATATAATTTTTAAAATAATGGTGGGTTTAGATTTTTAGAAAGTTACAAAAAATGGTTTCTTTAACAAAAAAGCTGAAATGTTTCTTAAATTTTCAGAAGCAACAATTCTTTTACAATTTTTTATATTCAGTCAAAAAGATCTTAAATCAGTGCGAGAACTATGTGACAATACTTACTAGTAGGTAAGAATAAATTAAAAGAATTGTTTATAATGTTACGAGAAAATGGTTTGGCTAATTGAAATCCATAGTGTTGATATAAAATGTGAGAAAAATTAATGTTCCATTGCGATCAATTAAAAATATAATTCCGATGACTCTTTGTTATGATTGACAAGAATTGTTAATTATTTAAACAATTTTTATAAGAAAATGCTCAGTTTGACTATTTTTCGATGAATAAGCTCAATTTTTGACGGAATCGACTAAAATTGTCTTGCAAAATATTCCTTCACACTGATACTTCGCAAATTGATAACAATTATTAATTATTTTAAGAATTTTTATACATAAATGGACAGATTGACTATTTTTTTGTAAATAGGCACAATTTTGTAACTGATACTTTCAGCTGTTTCCGTACAAAAATTGTGTTGAGGTTTTAAAATGATTGCCTGCCTCTACCCCGTCCTCCTAAGACCAAGGTAAATTGTAAACGTTAACATTCAGAAGTGTGACGGGGGCAATGAAGACTATGCCCATGACGACGGGGCGATAGGTTACATGCTCTTCCAGATGGATGGACTTTGGGGCACACTGCCAAATCTAGAAATGAAGCAGGATACCATTATACCATTAAGCCATTTCCCTTTCAGGGTAGGCGTGACACTACCCGATTCGGGTAGTGTTTCTAGGTGGATAGTTTTGTTGTAGTTATAAATAACTACAAGTGTGGGCTCACCACACCCACGATGTGCCAACAGCGCTCAGTATTGATGAATGGTCACCCATCCAAGTACTAACCGCGTCCAACGCTGCTTAACTTCAGTGATCTGACGAGAACTGGGTTTTTCAGCGTGGTATGGCCGTTGGCAGGATAAGATAAAAAAATGCCTGAACTTCATCAAGGCTTTCCACTTTCTCATCCCAAACTGGGATATGTGGAAGGCAGATGCTAACCCGCTCATCCAAAAGAGAATCTGGTATACAGATAGCTCCAAAGGAGACAAAGGGTCGGGAGCAGGAATTTTTGAAAGCGCAGGAAAGAGGGGAATGAGGGTCACACTTGGTTGACACACCACTGTCTTTCAGGCGGAGGTTTTAACCGTCCTTTGCTGCACTGAGACACAGATAGAGGAAAACGATTCGGGCAGGCAGATTACAATCTGCCCAGACCGACAAGCAAAATTAACCGTAGTTGGATAGCAGGGCATAACTACAGAACTGGTTTGAGAATGCATAAATGCATTAAAACAACTGATAGAAGAGAATAAAGTGGCCCTCATATGAGTTTATGGCCACATAGAGATCAGGGGCAACGAAAAAGTGGAAGAATTAGCGAAGGGCGGTGCAGCAAGTGGATACACATGGATCCGGAACCGGTACTGGGAATAGCGTCAGTCAAAAACTGGATTCGGACAAAGCATCGAGAGTTCTAAGAACATAAGAAGGTTTTCCTATTGGCAAAAGGCATCCTCGGCTATACGTATAGAACCGACAGAGTCAGGAAAATCCTAAAGTTACCCAAGAAACATCTAAGGATAATGGTCCAGAAGCTCACAGGGTACAACCATTTGAAGTATCACAATAAAAAAATTAGAACGGCGGACGAAATCTTGGGCTTCATCAAGATATTTGGAGTCACCCACTAGGAGCGGGTTTTTAAGGGCGTGGCACAACGGGCTATACAGCCATAGAGCCAATAAACTAAATTATACTAAACGATAGATTTCAGTGAGCGAATCCCGAGAAATGATTATGTTTTAAAATAATTTGCTTATAAAATTATAAACATTTTCTTTTCATTTATTTTCACCTATTGAAAATTATTGCCAAACATTTCTTGCACTAATTAAAAATTTTTTTAAAATATAAATCTAACAATTGATTTGTTCACAGGTACTCGGGTCTGACTCGGGTCAGAAAAAGTTATCCAGATTAGAGACGTAGAATATAAAAAATAAATAAAAATCTGCTTCAGAGATGTGGAATTGATGAATACGGGTGGAAAAAGAAAGTAAATAAAAAACGATGTAACATTTATCAAAATAATTTTGTTATCTGTCAAAACATAACTATAAAGATACAAAAGATTCGTTATTTTCTGCGTATACAGTGACGTAATGAAACGAAATTTTTTGACTATAAACAATAATTTAATAGTTTTGGCAGGAAGTTTTCCTCTCCCTTGGCCCAAAGTCCAAAAAAATGCGAGAGCTTTTAATAAAAATCCGACTGCAGACGGCTTATGACAGGGTATTTAAGGTTGGGAGAAGGGACGTGAGGAAAGGGCTTCATTTCAGATGATCTCTTGTAAAAGCAGGAATTTAAATATGTAAAAAACTGAAAACTGTATACATGGATTAAAAATCTAATCTAATCCAATCTTGTTTTGTGAGACAGAGAAATGTATAATAAAGTAATATTAGGAACGAATAAAATTATTGTATATAAAAATTCTGAATCTTAAGTCACAACAGTTTCACATGTGTTACGCCCGTTGTGCCCATTTGACAGGCTTCTCCACACTAGTCTTCAGATGCGTGGGGGTGCGATGAGTATAAGACTCAAAAATAACTATCCTCGACAAATATGAGCTTAATCGGGGTATTCTCAGTGGCAGCGCAAAATCGTTTTTTTTAAACGATCGTTTTAACCTCCCTTTATGCATGATTAGCTGATTTCCACATCCAAAACGAAATACATCTTATACAGATTATTGGGATATTTTTTGAAAATGAAGTATTTTCAAATTATTGCAGTGATTTGAAGGGATTTCAGGGAATTTTAAAGAGTTTAGTTTTTTTGCCCCAGGGGTCGCGTACCATCTTGACAAAATCTACAAAACAAATCTCTGGTTTCAGTCTCCAATGCTGCGTCATTGAAAGTGGTCGATTTTTTTCGCTATCGATTAATTTCCGAGTAAACCGGACTACTTTTGCGCGATTACTTTTCGATTATTTTTCCGTACGCGAGCTATTTAATTACTATTAATTTTTTAGGATAAATGAAATTTCAGGTTTTAAACCTTGGGCGATGCTGTAATTTTCATGATATCATTTGAAATTGAACTATTTTGCTTGTCGGGAGGGGGGGGGCAGACTGTTTTTATGTTATAAATTAAATTACGATAAAACACTTTATTCCTACATTTGGTTGAAAATTCAAAAATTAAACTACTTTTGTGAAGAATTTGACTGTTTGCTTTTGAGAATGCGTCTAGTTTTTGTTTACAGAAGTAATTCTTATGAAAAATGTAACTATTACTTTTATATTTAACGATTTTTGCTTCAAGTCGGCAGATGGGAACATATGAACTCCCATCTAATACTACACTGCTGAAGGCTGGTGACCTTCTCAGTATAAAACATCAACCAACTATGACTCTCTCGGTTCCAGTTCTGTCCCCACACTCCCCGTTCCAATAACCAAAGTTTAGTGGGACTGACGTTAGAACTACATTATCCACCCTACGTTGACTAACTATATAATTTCACATGTTTTCGACTCGCAAATTAAATTTCTCACATAAAGGTGGTAGTTGGGCGTAAACTTTAAACAATGAACAATACAAACAATAACATAGCCTCGGAATGGACTGAAACTTTGACTGACGAAAGGCATGCACACGGTAAAGGTAAAGGTTGAGTTTCGGGCGATGAATGGAGACTGGGGGTTTGGAATGCTAGAGGGGTGAATTATCTTACGGTAAGAGAATTACGAGAAACTATGCACGTAAGGAAGCTTAGATATTTTATGTATACCTGAAACAAAGAAAGAGGGATGCGACGCTAGAAACATAGAAAATGGGGTATTAAAAGGCGGTTTTGAAATATGGTCAGGAGTAGATAGTGAATCACATGGTAGTCAGGGGGTCGGTTTGATTATGAATAAAAAAGCAAGACAGCATCTCAGAAATAATGATTTTGTATATCCCAGATTGTTTTGGGTTAGACTGAAAATAGGAATCAGAAGATTATTTATCATGGCGAAAGAATAATTATACTAGGAGACATGAACGGATGGTTCGGCATCCAAAGTCAAGATGAAGATACAGAAAGAGTGCTAGGTAATTTTGGGGATCCAAGAAAAAATGATAACGGGAAAAGATTAATTAGCTTATGGTTAGAAAAGGGCTTATTTATTACAAATACTTGGTTTAGACATAAAATGATCCACATGTACACCTGGCTTAGAGGAAATAGTCACATTATAATTGACTTCGCTGTTGCGGATGAAAGACTAAGAGAGCTAGTAAAAGAAAAAAAAACGCGAATCAAGATTGAAAATTTACAGAAACCGGAAGTAGGAATAGCTTTTCAGAATAAGATAAACGAACGCATAGATCAAGCAACTTGGGTGGCGCTAATAGATAATAAAATATAGAGGGCGCATCAGCCTTGATTGGGGATGTCATTGTTATGAGTGCGACTGAAGTGTGTGGTACTGCGGTTGTAGAAAGAACGTCTGGTGATGCATGGTGGAATCATGAAATTCAGGCAGCCCGACAAGAAAAGAAAGAAGCGTACAACAGAACGTTGAATATCACAGGTCTTAGCGATGAGGGGAGAAATAGACTTGAAAATGATTACAGACACAAAAAGAGGAAAGTTAAAGGACTATTCAAGGAAAGTAACGATCAAATCAGAACAGAAGAAAAGAAGAAAATACAAAACGACTTTGAAGGAAGAAAGAAACTGTCATATAAATCCATGAAGAGAAATAAATGTAAAGAATTTGTCAGCATGAGAAATAACAAAGGTGAAATGCTATATGATACAGACGGAATACAAGACGCTTTGAGAGACTCTTTTAGGTTATTTTTGGGAAATGAAGATATAGGGCACTACAACTGCGATATAGAACACGATGCGTTAGAAAACTCAATTGAGAGAATCTGTATCACTGAGGTTGGGGATAAAATTAAGAACTTAAAAAATGGAAAGGCAGCTGGTGTAGACAGTATTAAAAGAGTACGGAGTCAATGGATAGCTGCTACAAGCAATAACAACAATATATGCTGGTAGCAAAGCGAGTGTAAGGGTTAATGGGAAACTGAGTGACTGGTTCGATATTATGCAAGGCGTTAGACAAGGGTGCGTTATGTCATCATGGTTATTTATTATACCCATGGACAAGTGTTTAAGAATGACCCTCTTCGACGAAGAAGATGTAGATCTCGAGACAGTGAGGGTACGTGGGTTAGCTTTCGCAGATGATAAGGTTGTTATGGCAGAGTCAATCGAGGACTTGCAAGGAATGTTGAGCAAGCTTAATACAAGCATGAAGAACATCGGCCTCAAAAATTAACGTAAATAAAACAAAAATTATGGTGTTTGAAGGAAAAGATGAGAAAACAATGTGAAACATTTTCCTAAATGATGAGAGAATAGAACTAATGACGGAAAGATAGATAGGGAGTTAGATAGGCGCATAAACGAGGGTAAGAAGATTATCGGTCGAGCAGGGCCCATTATCAGGAGCAAAAATATAACAAATAAAGATAAAATGGCAATACATAATTCTATATTTGTACCGACTGTGCTATACGGTAGCGAGACATGGACCGATCAAGAAAAGGCTAAGAGTAAAATTAACGCGATTGGTAAAGTAAAATGACAGTGTGCCCAGAGGCAGACTGTGGAAAAAATGATGAAAATGTGTGAATGAGACCCTAATTCGAAGAGACATAAGAAGCCATAGAAACACGAGAGCTTGCATGAAAAAAATTCATGGACGTGAAGAAAGCTCGAGAGGTATGCCAGGAAAGACAAGTGTGGCGACAGATAGTTTATAACGAGTGTCAGTGAAGTGAATGACGCCTGAAACAAAATACCTTGGATACTAATGGGCCCGAGTGGGGAGCCTCACATGATAACTTTGCGAGGCTCTTCACTTGGGGTGATCGCTAGAGAGATTGATCAGCATCCTGGGCCGGATCAGTGTTGGAAGGTAAGGACTTAACGATTTTTAAGGCACAGACATAATGGTGTAGCGAGCATTATACATCAACAACTTTCCCTAAAAACAGGATTCTAAATAAAATGAATGTCTTTATATAGATACATTCCGGTGGCCGTTCTAGAAAGCGAAGATTACATCTGGAAATATCAGGGATACGCTGGGATGTTTCTATGCAGACGGACCATCATATCCGAGCCAATCGACCCGACATCGTGATGCGTGAGAAAAAAGTCGGAAGAGGCTACATCATCGACATTGCTTGTCCACTTAACGAGAGGAAGCGGAATCCCCAGAGGGGTCCCGAAGCCCCGAGCGACGACGCTCCCCATGCTAGTCTGGGCTCGCTCGTCCTAGAGGACACGTCTTTGTAGCTATACTAGTGTAGTGTCTTGGTGGTTAATTCGCTCTCATTGTCGCACCGCCCTATCCGGATCATCTGGTCAAGCGTTCGTCACGTTGGCCCTTCGTCGTCGCTGTTGCCGCCACGCCGCCTCATCGCCGAATCCTGGGGAAAACTCCTACTGTTTAATTCGTCCTCGCTTTCGAGTCAACGAATGTAAGTGGACAACAAACCACGTTTTACTCGTATCTATCTTCGCCTCATTGTGTCGAAACCTTCATCTCGGCAATCCAACTCCCCATCTCACTCCATCAGGAAGTAGGCCGCTCATCTAATCACGCACTTGACTTGTACATCAACATGAAGTCGTCAATGCTGCGGCGTTTCTATACCGTGCCGCAGATAGGGCCGCAGAGGAGCTTGGTCTCCCATTTGAATTCAGCGACACTACACATGGCCTAGCATCACTAACACTAACAGAACATTCGCTTCTACTAAGAGAACATGCTAACAAGCCCCTTCATGGTAAATTCTACGGCATTATACGTAGAGAAGAGCTATCAATGGGTCTGTCAAACATGTTTCTCAAGTCTGCTTGATTGAGGTCAGAGACTAAGGGATTTCTTTTTTCCTGTCTAGACGGCATTAGAGACACCTTAGTTTACCGCGAGCACATAATGCATGTACATGTAGGCGATACCAACTGCCGAGCGTGCAAGCAAGAGCCAGAAACACTTGGACATGTTCTCAGTGGATGCTCAAAATATGCATGCGACGGGTACATAGAGAGACACAATGTGGCTCTAAATGTGTTATGTTACAATCTTCGGCACTTCTATGATGTTGATTTTATGTTCGTATTGCCATACGCGCAGGAGAAACTCGAGTCCGTTATGGAGAATGAGCAGTGTAAGATCTACTGGAATTTCTTATTCTCCACCACTCAACGCATCAGTGCTACGAAGCCTGATATTGTCCTCCAAGATCTGAAGACGAATATCATTTACGTGATTGAATTCTCGGCACCAGCCAAATGGTAATATTACGGCAAAGGAGGAAGAAAAA
>CAKNYM010052115.1:0-11864 GCA_932195095.1 Andricus curvator
GTGAAAAAAAAAATCGCGCATACAACACTGCGCACCGTTATGGTGAACTGTTCCCGATCGCATACTTTGGAACGCAACTCTATTGCATTTTTTCATGGTTAGGAACGTTGTTGAAAATGAATAGAGCATTGTAATGACCGATATACTCAGTGAAAACTACGGATGAAATCAATAAAAATGACTGATTCAATTAGTGGAAGTTACTGTTCAGATCATTCAAAAGAAATTATTTAATCTGTGAAATTTACAATTATGTTCATTAAAAATGACTTATTTAATTAGTGAAAGTTACTGATTAGGTCATATGAAATGACTGGTTTGATCAATAAAAGTTCAAATATGGACGATTGAAATGTTTAAATGACTGATTCACTCAGCGGAAACACCAGTTCTCGTAAGATCACTGAAGTTAAGCATTGTTGGGCGCGGTTAGTACTTGGATGGGTGACCGTCCAGGAATACTGCGTTGCTGTTGGCCCGTCGTGGGTGTGGTGGGCCCACATTGGTAGTAAATATCCACCTAGAAACACTACCCGAATCGGGTAGTGAGGCAATGAACTTTCGAGTTCAAACAGCTAATCAATTTTATTTATTTTTTTTATTTCATCAGTGAAGATTACAGATTGAATTATTCGAAATAAATGATTTAATCAATTAATTGAAAATTAAAAGTAACTTATTAGACCATTCAAAATGACTGATATCATCAGTAAAAATTACGAATTGGATCATTCCAAATAACTTACTTAATCAATGAAAGGTATTGATTAGACCATTCGAAAAAACTGATTTAATCAATGAAAGTTATAATTCAGATAATTTATAACAACGGATTCGGTCAATGAAAGTTACTGATTGAATGAAAAATAAATTGTTTCATCAGTAAAAATTACGGATTGAATCATTCAAAATAAATTATTTAATCAGTGAAAGGTACTGATTAGACTATTCGAAATGACTGATTTAATCAATAATAGTTACAATAAAGATGAGTGAAATGGCTGATTCGGTGAGTAGAACCTACTGATTAAATAATTCAAAATGATT
Organism: Andricus curvator; assembly: GCA_932195095.1. Lineage (NCBI taxonomy): Eukaryota > Metazoa > Arthropoda > Insecta > Hymenoptera > Cynipidae > Andricus > Andricus curvator. Next base: position 1,048 of record CAKNYM010052115.1, read on the forward strand.
GATTTCATAGGTGAAAATTACGGATATAATTATTCAAAAATAATTTATTTCAATAGTGAAAGTAACTTATTAGACCATTCAAAATGACTGACTTCATCAGTTAAAATTATTACAAATTGTATAATTTAAAATTACTTACTTAATCAGTGAAAGGTACCGTTTAAGCTATTCAAAATGACTGATTTATTCAGTGAAAGTTACTCATTAGTCAATTACGGTGATTTCATCAGTAAAAATTGCGAATTGGATCATTCGAAACAAATTATTTAATCAGGTGAAGGTACTAATTAAACCATTGAGAATGACTGATTGAATCAATGAAAGATACAGGGCATATGATTTGAAATGACGGGTTCGATCAGTGGAAGTTACTAATCACAAATTTCAATATAAATGATTTAATCAGTGAAATTTGTCGATAAGACCATTCAAAATGTCTGAATAATTCGATGAAAGTTACAGTTTAGATGATTCAAAATGACTGATTCGGTCAGTGAAAATGAACTATTGGATCATTAAATATAAATTATTCAATCAGTGAAAGTTACTTATCAGAACATAGAAATTGACTGATTAATCAGTGAAAGTTACTGATTACACCATGGAAAATGACTGATTTCATTAGTGTAAGTTACTGGTTAGACCATTAAAAATAACTGATTTAAACAATGAAAGTTACAGTTTTAATGATTGGATTGGATCATTCAAAATGACTGATTTTATTAGTGAGTAAAATTTACTATTTTGAATGTCACTTTTGATTAATTTGTCATTTAACGTAGAATTTAAATGATTGAAAACTACTCGCAAATAAGTCAAATGTGAATGTCAATATTAGCTGAATTGAGTTGAAACTCAACATTTCTCTTCGCAATTAGCCATAGAATACGAATAAAATATCACTTTTCAAAAACCAACACCATAAGTCTGTTTTATAGGGTCCCAAGAAAACCCCCATAAGTGAAAAAATAGGTTTTGCGAGTTTTTGGCGCTCATTATGACTTTTTGCAAATTTGTTAATGCAAATTGTTCCTATTACATGCAATACTACTTTATACTGATAATTAAATGTTTTTATGAATTGTTTAAACAATTTATTATTGTTTTTTAGCAATTTTCTTCTAGAATAGAGATAGAAAGTCGCAGTTTTTTCAACAATTTTCCACTTTTTGTCCGATTTTTATTTAGAGATATGTGATAGTTTATTAATGTTAACAAACATAATTGTTTAAACAATTTATTATTCTTGTAATAATATTATCTTTGATTAATGCTAGAAATTGCGGTTTTTTCTGAAATTTTCAAGTTTTTGTTTACTTTTCGTTTGGGGTTAGTTAGCATTTAATTTAATGTGGCAAAAATAATTGTTTAAACAAAGAATTATTTTTTATAGCTATCTTCTTCTATATTAATATTAGATAGTTGCGGTTTTTTTCTGAATTTTTTAACTTTTTGTCCATTTTTCAATTAGAGTAAAGTTATAGTTAATTTAAGTTAACAAAAATGTTTGTTTAAACAATTTATTATTATTGTTAATAATATTCTCTTTGATTAATGGTAGAAAGTTGCGGTTTTTTCTGAAATTTTTAACTATTTGTCTATTTTTCACTTAGAGTGACTTAATAATTATTAAGGTTGAGAAAAAATAATTGTTTAAACGAACTATTATTGTTAATTACTATTTTCATCTATATTAATGCCAGATAGTTGTGGTTTTTTTCTGAAATTTTTAACTTTTTATCCACTTTTCACTTAGTGAGGTAATAATTAATGCAAGTTAATAAAAATAGTTGTTCAAAAAATTTATTATTGTTTATAACTATCTTCTCTCAGATATGTGCTAAAAAGTTGCGGTTTTTCTGAAATGTTTCACGTTGCATTGCCCTTTTAGTTATTAAAAAATAATAAATAAACATCAAAGATGATTGTGTTTTTTTCTGAATTTTTGAACTTTTGGCCATTTTTCAATAAGAGTAAAGTTATAGTGAATTTAAGTTAACAAAAATTATTATTTAAACAATTTATTATTATTGTTAATAATATTATCTTTGCTTAATGGTAGAAAGTTGCGGTCTTTTCTGAAATTTTCAACTATTTGTCTATTTTTCACTTAGAGTGACTTCATCATTATTATTATGGTAGAGCAAAAATAATTGTTTAAACAAATTGTTATTTTTAATTACTATTTTCATTTATATTAATGCCAGATAGTTGCGGCTTTTTTCTGAAATTTTTAACTTTTTGGCCACTTTTCACTTAGTGAGGTAATAATTAATGCGAGTTAATAAAAATAGTTGTTGAAAAAATGTATTATTGTTTATAACTATCTTCTCTCAGATATGTTCTAGAAAGTTGCGGTTTTTTCTGAAATGTTTAACTTTGCATTGCCCATTTAGTTATGAACAAATAATAAATAAACATCAGAGATGATTGTGTGATTCCTACCTTACCGACACTTTTTTTATTTGTAAACTTATTTTCACACGAATAGCCACATCGAGTTGAAAATTTGGGATAATAAATAAGAAGCACTAAGAAAGGTGGGTCTGGTTCTAAATTTTAATAATCGTGGAAAAAGAAAAAAAAAATTATTCCCAAAAAAAACTTTTTTCATAATTATAAAAATTCAGGACCATACCCACCTTTCTTAGTGCTTCTTATTTAGTATCCCAAATTTTCAACTCGATGTGGCTATTCGTGTGAAAATAAGTTCACAAATAAAAAAAGTGTCGGTAAGGTAGGAATCCGGTCACGTGACCCACTCGTCACATGGCCTTAATTGGGTTTTTACATAAAAATGAGCAATTACAAATCTCAGCTGTATCCATTTTGCCAAATTAGGACTTTTAACAAGTATTTTAAAAAGTTGGTACTTAAATAATGATTTGTCTCATACCTAGTACTTTAGCGAAACCTTATCAGGGATCCCATTGGGATCCCAATGGAACCTTTATTTTTACGCGGGATGCTTTACACAAATTATTTCATATAGTTTTTAATTTCCAAGTTAATTCCAAACTTTAATTTTGCTTCTGAAACTCTTTCAATCGGGATAGCAAAGATTGAAAAGAATAGAGATTCTATTGAATCAGAAATTGAATAATGACAATTTCCATCGTTCTTATCTCGATTATGCGAATCAATCCTCAATGTTATCGAAAGTATTTTTCTGACGTAAGGTATCTTTTCCGGATATCCGGTGCTCGTATATTATGAATTGACCAAGTTCGGCTGTCGGCAGTTTCCCTAGGGAGCGAAGGGGGGGGGGGGTGAAAAGTTCGCGGGTGAGCTTTCTTATCTCGAATGAGATTTTCGCGGCGACCGGAAGGAGAACGAATTCGAGCAGCGGAATAATCGTTATCGAATAACGAAACTCGAGGAGTGGACTTCTAATGGGAAAGAGTTTACGAGACAGGTTTCAGATGGGAAAATTACCAGATATGAGCTATCGGCTCACTATCACCTACGCTGTCCTGTTACTAAATTTCATCTTTTATATAAGGTCAAAAATTTATATAACTTTTATTATTATTTTAATTAAATCTCGTGAAACAGTTTGAATTAAGGCCATGTAACGAGTGGGTCACGTGACCGAATTCCTACCTTACCGACACTTTTCTTCAAAATCAACTTACGTTCACACGAAACGCGATATCGAGTTGAAAATTTGGGATAATGAATAAGAAGCGCTAAGAAAGGCGGCTCTGGTCCTAAATTTTTATAATTATGAAAAAAGTTTTTTTTGTAAATAATTTTTTTTTGCTTTTTTCATGATTATTAAAATTTAGAACCAGACCCGCCTTTCTTAGCGCTTCTTATTTATTATCCCAAATTTTCAACTCGATATCGCGTTTCGTATGAACGTAAGTTGATTTTGAAAAAAAGTGTCGGTAAGGTAGGAATCCGGCCACGTGACCCACTCGTCACATGGCCTTAAGGGGAAAGAACCTTCCATGAACGAACCTCATTTAACATAGGAAATAAATATTATTTCAGAATCTAAATTATTTTATATAATCATTTTATATTTTTGTATATTTTATATTTATTATATGTGACACGATCCAAAAAAAGGGACCTACTAGGCAAAAAATCGATTTTCGGATTATGATGGATTCTGTAAGTTCTTTAACTGATCTTTCTAGGGGTCAAATCAGAAATTTTCTATCTGCATTATTTCACAAGATATAAATTATTGAAAAAGAGTCTTTGAATGCGTGCGAGGCGGCAGCTTGACGCCACTACTCCTTTTCTTCTCCCGCCACTTCACCACGTCTCACCGCGATCCTGCATGGAGCTATAGGCTCCGCACAATTAGATATTTCATGTTATGAAAAATAAAATTCCGGACACTGTAAAATTCCCGAGTTGGAAAACTCACGAATAATAAAATTCCCAAATTATAAAATTTCTGAATAATGATATTCCCAAATAGTTCATAATATTACCGAATTGGAAAATTCCCGACAGTTCATAATATTACCGAATTTGAAAATTCCCGAATAATAAAATTTCCGAACAATAAAATTCCCGAATTGGAAAATTCTCGAATAAAAAAATTCCCAATAGATTATAATAATACCGAATTTGAATATTCCCGAATAATAAAATTCCCGACAGAAATTTGCCGAATTATAAAATATCCGAAATAGAAAATTCCCAAATGTAAGCTATTCATTGTATTTTTGATAAATAAATAATTTATCGAAAATACAATAATCAAATATTTCTATGAAAAAAATTACTTTGAATTTTTAAAGATTCTAAAATTATTGTTCGAATATAAAACAATAATTGAAAACAAATTTGGGACGATTGAAAAATCCCGAAAAATAATTTCGGGAAGAAAATTGTTTCCAATTATTGTTATTTTTAATGCAAACAATAATTTTAGAAACTTTAAACATTAAAAATATATGATTATTGTATTTTTAATAAATAAATCATATTTATTTAGAAGAATGTTATTTTCTTAAATTCGGGAATTTTATAATTAGGGAATTTTCTAGTTCGGATATTTTATAATTCGGCAATTTTATTATTGGGGAATTTTCAAATTCGGTAATATTATAAACTGTCGGGAATTGTATCATTCGGGAATTTTACAATTCGGTAATATTATTACTATTCAGGAAGTTTATTATCCGGGAATTTTCCAATTGGGGAATTTCATTATTCCGGGATTTTCCAATGGAAGGACTGAAAAATCCCGAAAAATAACATTCCCGATACTTAAAAATTTCCGAATTGAAAAATTCCCGAACGATTAATTTCCCAAATTATAAAATTTCCAAATAATAAAATTCCTGAACAGTTCATAATATTACTGAATTGGAAAATTGCCTGATAATAAACTTCCCGACAATTTGTAATATTACCGAAATTGAAAATTGACGAATAATAAAATGCCTGGCAAAAAATTGCTGAATTATAAAATATCCGAACTAGAAAATTCCCGAATCATAGAATTCCTGAATTTATAAAATTAAAATAATGGTTTTTATTAAATATTATTTATTTATTGAAAACACAATAATCAAACTAATTCAAAATAATCAAAATAATTGAAGAAAATTGTTATACAGAAATATATATTTTTTCAATTATTGTTATTTCAAATTTAAACAATAATTTTAGAATCTTTAAACATAACAAATAATTTTTTCTTTAATATTTGATTATTGTATTTTGAATAAATGAATAATATTTATGGAAGAAATTTTTTTAATTGTTTAAGCTGTCGGGAATTTTATTATTCGGAAATTTTTCAATTCGGTAATATTAAAAACTGTCTGGGAATTTTATTATTGGGGAATTTTCCAATTCAGAATTTTATTTTTCGGGAATTTTATTATTCGGAAATTTTATTATCAGGGAATTTTCCAGTTCGGGAATTTTATAGGATCGGAAATTTTATTTTACGGGAATTCTCTAATTCGGTAATTTTATTATTCAGGAATTTTATTATCCGGAAATTTTATTATTCTGGAATTTTTTTATTCGGAATTTGATTATTCTGAAATTTTATTATCAGGGAATTTTCCAATTCGGGAATTTTACATTGTCAGGAATTTTATTTTACGGGAATTTTCAAATTCGGTAATATTAGAAACTTTTGGGAATTTTGCAAATCAGGAATTTCATTATTCAGGAATTTTATTTTTCGGAAATTTTATTATTCTAGAATTTTCAAATTCGGTAATATTATAAAAGATCCGGGAATTTTATTATTCTGGAATTTTCTAATTTGGAAATTTTATTATTCGGGAATTTTCTAATTCGGTAATATTATAAACTGTTCGGGAATTTTACAGTGTCGGGAATTTTATTTTCGGCATTATTCACCATTCAGTCGTCCCATAAAAAACTTGAGTTGAAAAATTCCCAAATACTAAAATTTTATTGCCGACAGTTAATAATATTACCGAATAGAAAGTACTATATTTCATAAAATACTATATATAAAACAATAATATTTCAAATTTAAACAATAATTTTAGAATCTTTAAACATTAAACATACTTTTTTATAAAAATATTTGATTATTATATTTCGATTAAATAAATAATATTTATACAAGAAATTTTTCAATTGCTCAGATTCGGGAATTTTCTAGTGTGGATATTTTGAAATTCGGAAATTTTCCGTACGGAATTTTTCAATTCGGTAATATTACAAGCTGTCGGGAATTTTATGATTCGGGAATTTTTTTATTCGGTAATATTAAAAACTTTCCGGGAATTTTATCATTCGGGAATTTTTCAATTCCGGAATTTTATTATTCGGGAATTTTAATATTTGGAAATTTTATTATTCAGAAATTTTTTTATCAGGGAATTTTCAAATTCGGTAATATTAGAAACTCTCGAGAATTTTATTATTCGGGAATTTTCCAATTCGGAAATTTCATTATTCTGGAATTTTCAAATTCGGTAATATTAGAAATTGTCGGAAATTGTCCAATTCGGGAATTTTCTATTCAGGAATTTTATCATTCTGGAATTTTATTATTCCGAAATTTTATTATTCCGAAATTTTATTATTCCGAAATTTTATTATTCGGAAATTTTATTATTAGGGAATTTTACGGTGACGGGAATTTTATTTTTCGGGAAATTTCAAATTCAGTAATATTAGAAACTGTCGGGAATTTTCCAATTTGGGAATTTTATTATTGAGGAATTTTACTATTGGGGAATTTTCCAATTTGGGAATTTCATTATATATATTATAAAAGGTAGGCAAAAGGAGGGGGAAGGGAAGGAAAAGTATGGGAGAGGGAGATTTTAACGACCTAATTGACGTCTTAATAGAATACGAAATCCTTTTTTGTAGGCGCACGGTGCCTAATGTGACTCATTTTTGATTCTAAGTATGTCACTTTTTTAGTTTTTAGGATTTTCTAGCCCCGGGGAGAAACCCTTATAGTTTTCCTCGGGCTTTTCCATCGTACTTTTCTTGAAGAGGGGGAAATAAGGGGAAGGGATAGAAGGGTAAATAGGGGTATCAAGAGAAAATAAGGGGGGAGTGAGGGGTAATAAGGGGAAGGAAAATAGGTGACGTGATTGGAAATCCATCATAATTTTCTTGAAGAGGGGGAAATAAGGGGAAGGGATAGGAGGGTAAATAGAGGTATTAAGAGAAAATGAGGGGGGAGTGAGGGGTAATAAGGGGAAGGAAAATAGGTGACGTGAATGGAAATGAGTTGTGGGGAAGTGATGGGAAATAAAGGAAGGGAAGTTAGATGATGTAGGGAAAATGAGGGAAGGGAAAATGATGGGAAATGCGAGCAGCGGAAGTAGAGGTAGTTGAGGGACGGTATGGAGAGGAAGTAGGGGAATTGATTAGAAATCAGGGTGAATAGGGAAGAGAAATTAAGGGCTAAGGAAGGGAATAAAGGGAAGGGAAGTGTTAGCGAAGGAAGCGAGGAAAGGGGGAAGTAGAGGAGAAAGATGTTGGGGAAGGGTGGTAAAGGGTGAATTGAGGGAAGTGGAATTAGGGGAATGTAGGGGGAGTAGGGAAGAGAAAGTATGAGAGAAGAAGATTTGAAGGACTTAATTAACATCTTAATGGGCTACAAAACCATTTTTTGTAGGCTCACAGCGCCTACTTTTAAAAATTAAATTAAATAAAAATTTGAAAATATTACAAGATTATCAATTTTGGGTCTTTAAACATTAATCTTTAGGAAAAATTAATAATTAGTCTGGAGAAAATCAGGGAATTTTGAAAATGAAGTCTTGTGGCCACCCTGATCAGATGAGCAAAAGCATGAGATTGAGGGTTCGACATTGGACCAGGTGGTTAGGGTTGAGAGTGTACTTCTAGAAGAGCAACTTGTGCTCGGGTTGTTTGGGTCATTAATCAGTCATTAATGGCGTTATGTCCTCGAAAGGGATGGAGCACCTTGTTTTCCTTGCCAAGCTTCGTCCAAGTCTGACAAAGTTTGACGACCTTAAGGGGACTCGTTCCGCTTTGAAGTCACCCAACTCCCCGATCCGCACCGTTAACTCACCACGCGCTTGCCAATCTCATTATGCTTGAATACGACTTTCAGTCCTCGATCAATTTCACCTGATCCGAACGGTAATTGATCCATTTCAGTACCCGAGAATTACTTCTATCAAATTATTCAATCTCAATTGATTCTTGGTCCTTCCAGTCAATTCTCCAATCAGCAGAATTATATGTTCATAAATGGATCCTTTTATTAGACCAATTTAAGTGGAAGGACCAATTCACTTTTTTGTGTGAAATATTCATCACTATTTTTTTGACACCTAATTCTGGGTAATCTATCACCTACTTGAAAAGGCACATGATAATTCCCCTAATCCTACTTTCCCTCATGTTTATTTTATCGAAATTCGTTATCGTTCGATAATTTTAGGGAAGGTAGGGGAAGTGAGCGCAAAATATGGCCGGGAAGTGAGGGGAAGTAGGAGAAAAGAAGTAGAGTAAAAGAGGGGTGTGGCAATAGGGGAAGTAAGGGCAAATAACGGGGGAGTATGGAAAGTTAAGGGAAATTAGCGAAGGAAAAGTGAAGGACATAAAGGAAGGGGCAATCGGGGAAGTGAGGGGAGGGAAACTAGGAGAAGTGAGGCATGACGAATTGACGGGAAGTAGAATTAATTAAGGAGGGGGAGTAGGATAAGTGAGTTTAAGTGAGGAAAGATTAAGGAAATGATTAGAAATGAGGGTAATTAATTAATAACTTCATTTTTAGGGTTTCATAGCCCCGGGCAGAATCCTTTATAGTTTCGGTTGGGTTCGTCCATCCTTCGTACTTTTTTCTCAGTAGGGCGAGTGAGGGGAAATGAGGGGAAGGGAAGTGAGAAGAAATGAGGGGAAGAAAATGAAGGAAAATGAGATGGAGCGAGGGGAATTTAGGGAGTGAAAGTAAGAAAAATGATTGGAAGTGAGGAAGGAGAGTGAGGGGAAGGCTAGTAGGGTAGTCGAGTGAATAGGGAAGTAGAAGTGAGTGTTAAGGAAGGAAAAATAGGGAAAGAGTAGTGTTACCTGTAAAAGTGATAGAGGGGGAACTAGAAGAGGAATCAGTTTGGTAGGTGGGCGATGGGTGAAGTAAGAGGAGGGGAAGTAGGGGAACGTAGGGATAGCAGGGAAGGGGAGATTCGAATCAAACGATTTGAAATATTTTAGGGCATTTTAAGAGATTCCATGCTATTTTCAAGAATTTTAAAATGTTTTAAAGAATTTCGAAAAATTTTAAAGGATTTTGAATATTCGAAAACATTCCAAGGAATTTTATAATATATTTCAATCATTTGAAGGGCTACAAAGGATTTTAAAGATTTTAGAGTATTTTCGAAAATTTCAAGAAATTTTTAAGAGCTTTAAAATGTTTCAAAGGATTTCAAAATATTTCCAAGATTGAAAATATTTTAGGGAATCCTAGAATTTCGGAAGATATTGAACGATTTTATAGGACCTTTGAGGTTTCAGGATATTTTAAATGATTCCAAGATATTTTATAACATTATCTAAGGATTTAAATGATTTTGAGGAATTTGAAAATATCTCAAGGTATTTTAATAAATTTTCCAAGATTTAAGCAAATATCATAAGATTTGATGTAATTTCACGGGATTTGATATTTTATTGTAGTACATTTTTTAAATTTCCAAGGAATTTTAAGGTGCTTTGAAAAATGTCCTCGAATTCAAATGTTTTAAATAATTTCAAGGGATTCTATCAAATTTCCGAAGATTTCAATGATTTTTAGGGATTTTTAAAGCCGTCAAGATATTTTAATAAATCTTCCGGGATTTCTGGAAATATCAAATTTTATAAAATTTTGCGGGATTTTGTAATATTTCAAAGATTGCCAAACAATTTGAATTGAATTTTTCTAACTTCACTTAACCCTACTTAATTCAATTTTTTTTCTTTCAATTCATCTTCAAGTTTTTTAAACTCACAAATTTCCTTGGAGGAGAATGAAAGTAAGGGGTAGTGAGGGGTCAAGAAGTAGGAAAATGGAGAAGAATTTTGGTAGTGGAAGGGGGTGATGGAAACGAAAGTGGGAGTAGATGGGAGTAGATGAGATAAGCGGGTATGAGAGGGTGATGAGAATGGAGCAGAAGTAGTGGAATAGAGAAAGAGTATTATAGAGGAATGTGGATTAATGAAAGAGGAAGTAGGGAAATGGAGAAGAATTTTGGTAGTGGGAGTGGGTAATGGAAACGAAAGTGGGAGTAGATGGGAGTAGGTGAGTTGGTTGAGTATGAGAGGGTGTTGAGAAGGGAGAATTAGTGGAATGGAGAAAAAGTATTATAGAGGAAGGTGGATTGATGAAA
>CAKNYM010052115.1:11874-28109 GCA_932195095.1 Andricus curvator
GAAAAAGTATTATAGAGGAAGGTGGATTGATGAAAGAGGAAGTAGGGGTTGGGAGGTTAAATATGGTAGGCGATAATTGTAGGGGGTGGTAATTACCTAAGGGTTGGGTGGAAGAGGATAAATAGGGGCGGGAAAGTAGGGAAGGGGATTATGAGATATGATATGATATGGTAGAAAGATGGAGTGATACAGAGAGGGGGACATTTTTTCATATTAACATTTGCCTTGTTATTTCGAAGTACTATTTGGCATAAATCTAACATTTCAGAATCACCATATACTCTAGTTTTCATTATTCCAAATTACCTTTGGGCATAATTTGGACGTTTCCGAACTTCTATTCGAAATAAAATTTATTTACCCTAATTTTCATTTAATCTGAATTTAATTTTTTATAAAAATAATGTCACGAAATTCAAATTTAGGCAATCAAACTTTTTTATTTGTATACCGGGACATTTTTTTATGTCGGATATACTTTTTGGGTATATAGAAATTTCTGTTACATAACGATTTGATGCATTTGGGATGACAAATAACGATTTGATGAAGTTGGGATGACAAATAACAATTCGTGTGAATATAAATGAGGGCAAATGGTAATTTGGACAAATAAAAGTGATGCCAAAAGGTCATTCTTGAAAATATCAATTAGGTGATATTAAAATAATGACAAATTGAAATTATGGCAAATGCTGATTGTTAAAAATAGAAATTACACTCATCTCCCGATATAAGACCCCCGGGTTTACGATATTCCTAGAACTGATTGCCTCTGCAGTTTCGAGATGAGAGAAGTCGCAGGACTGAAAGGAAGGCTGTGCTCAGTCAAGCGTGACAAACAGCTCGAGGCCCGCACCCTCAGCGCGTTAGTTGTATCAGGTTGCGTCATGCGTCCAAATCCAACAGAAATGATTCTCGCGACCCTGCCTATTTACGTTTGGATTCCCCCGATTTAGGATCAAGGCCAAGACAATCCATGCCTGAAACCGGTCATATATCAGGAGTTAAGTGTAGTCCGATTTGTTATTGAGTCAACCGAATTAAAAAAATATATAACCCCGAAAAAACGAACAAAAACTAGAAAACTCGTATATGATTTAAAATTATATTCGAGCTTTTATTGATTTGGCGTCGTATTTTGTTTTAAATGCAATTGGGTAGCATGTCTGTATCGAATACAAACAGTCTTGGCGTTTTAATGTCCTTGATTTTCTGCACGGCAGGGTTCAGGATTGGTTGGTGAATTTGCAAGTGTACATTTTTCAACGACCTGTGTAACTCGAGCTCGAATCGAACGAAATGGAATCAGTACACAGAGGTGCTTTCCACATGACTAGTAGCGAATAATTTATTGTAATACGAATAACAGAGAAGAGAGGAAATGTGAAAATGTGATCATACATGGCTCGGTTTTAGATTTTAAAATATCATCCAAAATGTTTTAATTGATCAGGGTGCGGCAGGTCAGGGAAAACCAGAAAATCAGGAAAAAGTCGGGGAATAAATTGATGTAAAGTGTTTTTTGTCTAGTGGTCAAAAATAAGTATTTTTTGGATGTTGATTTTTATTTCTCAGTTGTGAAAAAATTGCTCTGTAGCTCCGCTGGGATCCGAACCCAGGTCTTTCAGATTGTCGGTCTGATGCTCTTACCCACTAAGCTACGGAGAGAAAAAATTAATTTAAATCATTTTTCTGGAAAAAGATCATCTCCTTTCGCTCTTCTGGGAATCGAATCACAGAACTACTGATTTCCGGTCAGGTGCTTTCCCATTAAGCTACTAGAGAGATCGAGAGAAGAAACTTTTTTCAGAAATACACGCATTATTTTGCTAGATGGTACGAATCAAATTTTTCAAGGAATGTGTATTATCATTAGAGAATAACAGAAAATATTTAACGTCTTTTCAGACTAGATGGAACTATGAAAGAAAAATTATTTTAAATAATTTTTTTCTGAAAAAAGATCTCCTTTCTTTCTCCTTGTTTCTCTAGAGATTCCTTGAAAAATTTGATTCGTACCGTCTAGCAAAATAATGCCTGTATTTCTGAAAAAAGTTTCTTCTCTCGATCTCTCTAGTAGCCTAATGGGAAAGCACCTGACCGGAAGTCAGTATTTCTGTGGTTCGATTCCCAGCGGAGCGAAAGGAGATCTTTTTTCAGAAAAAAATCATTCAAAATAATTTTACTTTCATAGCTCCATCTAGTCTGAAAAGACGTTAAATATTTTCTGTTATTCTCTAATGATAATACAGATTCCTTGAAAAATTTGATTTGTACCATCTAGCAAAATAATTCGTGTATTTCTGAATAAAGTTTCTTCTCTCGATCTCTCTAGTGGCTTAATGGGAAAGCACCTGACCGGAAATCAGTAGTTCTGTGGTTCGATTCCCAGCGGAGCGAAAGGAGAAGATCTTTTTTCAGAAAAAAATTATTTAAAATAATTTTTCTTTTATAGCTCCATCTAGTCTGAAAAGACTTTAAATATTTTCTGTTATTCTCCAATGATAATACAGATTTCTTGAAAATTTTTATTTGTACCATGTAGCAAAATAATGTGTGTATTTCTGAAAAAAAGTTTCTTCTCTCGACCTCTCTAGTAGCTTAATGGGAAAGCACCTGCCCGGAAATCAGTAGTTCTGTGGTTCGATTCCCAGCGGAGCGAAAGGAGAAGATCTTTTTTCAGAAAAAAATTATTTAAAATAATTTTTCTTTCATAGCTCGATCTAGTCTGAAAAGACGTTAAATATTTTCGGTTATTCTCTAATGATAATACAGATTCCTTGAAAAATTAATTTCTTCACAATCCTTACAAGTTGAATTTCAACGTAATTCCTTATACTTGTGAAATTAATTTCTCGAACAAGAAAATTATTTTTTTTTTGATGTTAGGGTTGTCGACCAGTATTGAATAAATTGATGTCAAGTGTTTTTTGTATACTGGTCAAAAATCAATATTTTTTGAAAATTTATTTTTATTTCTAAGTTGTATTTCTTGTATGTATTTGTTATCTTTGTAAGCATGCAGCGGGCAGATTTTTAAGTTGAAGGTTCATCTCTTTGGTTGAAAATTGAATTGTTTTGGTAAAAAACTAAGTTTTTGTTGAAAATTTTACTTTTTTACAGAAAATTTGTCTTTTTGCTAAAAATTTTAAGAATTTTGTTGAACTATCTTTTCTTTCTTAACTGAAAAATCTTGATTTGTTGAAAAATCGTCTTTTTTGTTAGAAAATTCAACATTTTACTTGAAAATTCCACTCATTGTTTAAAATTTGAACTATTTTGTTAAAAATTAATTTGTTTGGTTCAAGGTTCATCTCTTTGGTTGAAAATTTAACTATTTTGCTGAAAATAATTTTTTTTTATAATTACAAATTAATTGTTTTAACTGAAAATGTGTCTTTTCCATTTTTGTTTGATTTCTTTTTTCAGTTTCAAAATCTCTCTTTTTTCTCGAAAGCTAATTTCCATGGTTGAAATTTCCCTTTGCCTTGATTAAAGGTAAAACTGCTTTTGGTTAAAAATGAACTTTTTTATTATAAATTCGTCTTTTTTGTTAAAAATTAATATTTTCTGTTAGAAAATTTTACTATTTTTTTGAAAATTCGTCTCTTTGGTTGAGAATTGGAGTATTTTGTTGTTGGAAATTCGTTTTTTTTACAACTAATTTTTTTACTAAGAATTTAACTTTCCCGTTTTCGGGCAAAAATTTATCTTTTTCAGTCGAAAATTCAAATAGTTTTTTAAAAATTCATGTATTTTTTGAAAAATTGTCTGTTTTGTAGAAAATACGTCCTTTTTTTGAAAATTTGTCTTTATTGGTTAAAAGTTGAACTACTTTGTTAAAAATTAGTTTTTTTCAATGCATATTTATTACTTTAAATAATAACTCAACTCTTCGGTTGAAAATTTATCTGTTTTGTTGAAAATTCATTTTTTTAAATTGAATTATCGACTATTAAATTTTTCGTTCAAAGTGTATCGTGTTGTTGATAATTCAAAGTTTCCGGTTGATAATTCAACTCCTTTTAAATAAAATTGAATATAGTTTGTTAAAAAATTCTATTATTTGCTTCAAAATTCATCTTTTTAGGTAGGACATTCCAGTGTTTGGTTAAAAATTCAACTATTTTGTTAAAAGCTAAGTTATTTTTCTTTAAGTTATAAATTCTATAAATACATTTAAAAATTTTAATTAAAAATTTTTTTATTTCGTTTGTAAAAGATTCTATGTTGAGAATGTTACAAAAAAAAATGCTGGTCTTTAGTATTATTTGTTAAAGAAAATGGAAAAAATCGTCAAGGAAAACTTAGTAAATTTCAAAAAAAAAATTTTGCAGCCACCCTCTTGATCAACTAATCCATAATTTATGATGGAATGAATGAACCATCAATTAAAAATTGCTTGATTGCAAAAAGAATACAACACTTCAATTTTCTAAATCTTGCTTAGAAATTAATTAGAAATTTTGTACTCATTATTTTGATTATTAATTATCTTAATCATGTTTATTCGAGCGCGTACTTGTAATTACTACCAAGGTGTACGAGGGAGTCAAAAACCGTTTACACGGGCAGGTAGATCGGCTGCTGTTGGTTCAGTGACATGACCTAAACGCTCCATAACCCTTTGAGACCAAGTAGTATGCGACATATATCGCCCTGTACTTGCGATGCACTTAAGCTAAATTCACTTTCTGGACACAGGTTACCCGTAGTATTCGTGCGTCCACTTTATGGCTGCACACGAAGTTTACCTCGTAAACGTATTAACAGTTTAGGCAGCCTTCGTTAAAGACGGGCTAGAATTAAATACACGATGCCCAGCAGCTTAACACGTTACTTTATGCAACTTTTCTCCTCCACCTGAAAATTAGAACGTTCAGGGATCAAAAAGTTTTAATTTTTCAACAGCACACTCCGCACACACCTCGCACTCACTATCTTATTGACACTTATATTTAACAATGCAATTATTTTGCTATTATTCAGAAAAAATTAATCAAATCAGGCTTCTCTTCCTTTCCTTTACTTCTCCACACTTCCTCTCCCTACCCCTACTACCACTCTTCTCTCTTTCCCTGTTAATCTCCTCCCTATTTTACTTTACTCCCCCTACTTTCTTCCTACATACTCTCACTTCCCCTACTACCCTTATCCTCCTCTCAACACTTGCCATTCCCAACCTTTGCCTTTCCTACTTCCCCTCATTTTTAATACTCCCCTGCACCCTTCACCTCCCGTACCAGACTTCGCTTACACCCCCTGCTCTACTTCCCATCACTCGGACTACTCTCCCCCCTTTCCTTTATTTCCCTTAATTCTCCTCCATATTTCCTCTACCTACCCCTACCACCACTCTTCTAACTTCACCGTCACTGGCCCTTCATTCTCCACTTCATTCCCTCTAGTTTTCTTACACCCACTCACTCTCACTTCTCCTACTGCTCTTGCTCTTCCCTCACTTCCCTACCTGTACTCGCTTCTCATACGCCACTCACTCTCCCTACTGCCACTACTTCTTCCCTCACTTCCCCTATCGCTGCCACACCCTTCACCACTTCTCTTCCCCTGATTATCCAACTTTCGGCTCCCTACTCACCCTTACTTCCTCTACTACCATGCCCCTCCGCTTGTTACCCTACCTGCACTAACTTCCCCTACACTTGCTTGCCTCATTGCCATACCTTAAAAAATGACACTGATTCTACAATTTTTCCATTTTTCCTTTAAAACCACCTTCCTTTTCCCTTAGTCTAATCACCACTTTCCGTGCGCCACTTCCCTTTCTTCCCCTTCCCTACTTCCCCTTACTTGCCATTTCCGAGCATCTTCTCTCCAACTGCCTCTCAATCATCCTACTTTCTTTTACCTCCCACTTCCCGTCCACCAATTCCCTCACACCCCTCCTCTACTTCCCATCACTATTCTTCACCTCCTTCTGCTTCCCCTTTCATTGCCCTAACTTTCCCTCACTTCTCCTCCTGTGAAAAAGTACAAAGAACGCAAGGACGACCGACCGAAACTAAATGCTTCTGCCTTGGCTACGAAACCCTCAAAATGACGCTTATGCCGTCCGCCACTTCGCCTTACTCATCCTACTTCCCTTCACTCCCTCACTTTTCCTCCCAGAAAAAGTACAACGGACGGTAGGATACCTGGCCGAAACTATGAGGGTTTCTTCCTTGGTCTAAGATACCTTAAAAAGTGACACTAATTCTACTATTTTTTTATTTTTCCCTTGAAAACCACCTTCCTTCCTCCTCAGTCTTACAACCACTTCACGTACGCCACTTCCCTTACGTCTCCTTAACTACTTCACGTCACTCATCCTACTCCCCTTCACTTCATATACTTCACCTCTCCCTCCCTCAATTCCTCTATTTCTCATCCACTTGCTTCCCCTTACTTCGTCTCCTGGGAAAAGTACGACGGATGGAAGGACACCTGGCCGAAACGATAAGTGTTTCTGCTTGGGTATACGAAACCCTAAAAATGACACTAATGATACTACTTTTCCAATTTTTTTAACCCACTTTTCTTCCCTTTCTTGTACCCCCAACACTTTCCGTACGCCACTGCCATTACTTCCCTTCCCATACTTCCTGTCACTCATCCTACTTCCCCTTACTTATCCTACTTCACCTCACTTATCCTACTTCACCTTACTCCCTAACTTCACCTCTTCTTCCCTCACTTCCACCTTGTCCCTCGAACTTGCTTCTTTTCACTTCCTCTCGTGAGACAAGTACAACGAATGGAAGGACACCTGGTCGAAACTGTAAGGTTTTCTGCCTGGGGCTACGGAATCCTAAAAAAATAACACGAATGCTACGACTTTTCCACTTTTCCTTTAAACCCACTTTTCTTCTCCTCCTTCTACCCCACCACTTCCTGCAAACCACGTCCTTTACTCCCCCTCCCCTCATACTTCCTTCTACTCATCCTACGTCCTCTCACTCATCCTACTTCACCTTACTCCCTAAACTTCACCTCGCCTTCCCTCACTTCCTCTATTTTCCTTCCACTTGCTTCTATTCACTTCCTCTCCTGGAAAAAGTGCGACGGACGGAAGGACACCTGGCCGAAACTATAAGGGTTTCTTCCGTGAGCTACGATACCCGAAAAATTAACACTAATTCTACTATTTTTTCATTTTTCCTTTAAAACCACCTTCCTTTCCCCTCAGTCTAACCACCACTTCCCGTACGCCACTTTCCTTACTTCCCCTAACAACTTCACGTCACTCATCCTACTTCCCTTTACTCCATATACTTCATATCTCCCTCCCTCACTTCCTCTATTTCTCATCCACTTGCTCCCACTTACTTCTTCTCCTGGGAAAAGTACGACGGACGGAAGGAAACCTGGTCGATACTGTAAGGGTGTCTGCTTGGGGATACGAAACCCTAAAAAATGACACTAATGCTACTACTTTTCCACTTTTTGTTAACCCACTTCTCTTCCTCTCCTTCTACCCCCACCACTTTCTGTACGCCACTTCAATTACTTCCTTTCTCATACTTACTATCACTCATCCTACTTCACCTTACTCCCTAACTTCACACCTTCTTCCCTCACTTCCTCTATCTCCCTTATACTTGCTTCTTTTCACTTCCTCTCCGGAGAAAAGTACGACGGACGGAAGAAAACCTGGTAGAAACTGTAAGGGTTTCTGCCTGGGGCTACGAAACCCTAAAAAATAACACTAATGCTGCGACTTTCCCATTTTTGCTTTAAATCACTTATCTTCCCCTCCTTCTACCCCACCACTTCCTGCAAGCCACGTCCTTTACTCCCCCCCCATACTTCCTCTCACTCATCCTACGTCCTGTCATTCATCCTACGTCCTCTAACTCATCCTACTTCACCTTACTCCCTAAACTTCACCTCGCCTTCCCTCACGTCCTCTATTTCCCTTCCAGTTGCTTCTATTCACTTCCTCTCCTGGGAAAAGTACGACGGACGGAAGGACACATGGCAGAAACTATAAGGGTTACTGCCTGAGGCTACGAAACTTCTCTTCCTCTCATTCTACCCACCGCCTCCCGCCACACACACACTTCCGGTACGCCACTTCCTTTACTTCGTCTTCCCTACTTTCCATCACTCATCGTACTCACCCTCACTCCCTATACTTAACCTCTCCCTCCCTCGCTTCCTCTACTTTCCTTCCCCTAGCTACCACTCCTGG
Organism: Andricus curvator; assembly: GCA_932195095.1. Classification (NCBI taxonomy): domain Eukaryota; kingdom Metazoa; phylum Arthropoda; class Insecta; order Hymenoptera; family Cynipidae; genus Andricus; species Andricus curvator. The sequence continues at coordinate 20,069 of CAKNYM010052115.1, forward strand.
TAGACAAAATGGACATTAATATAAAAAAATATAAAAATTTCCAGTGCATCTTTGGTCATCCCTACATGAGTGTCATGTTGTAGCTTATCATTTTCTCATTGTAATATATTCAGAATGGTGACACTTTGCAATGACAAAGTCGGGTAACGTTAACTTCAACGACATTATGCAAAGAGTACCGGAAGCTCTTGTCCTGAATCTCCGAGCCTACATCGGCCGCTCGGCGTCAGCTTCAATCAATGGGAATATAAACGGAACCTGCTATGGAAGCCATTTTAAGGAAATGCGATAAGCGACAATATGAACATTACTCTATCAAAACTAGAATTAGAATCGTAAAAAAAATAATTTTCAAAAATTCAGCCTCTCATTAATCAACACCAACAGCTCATAGATTTGTAAACTTTCCTGCATTTTTGGCCGAATGAAAAGTTTCATGAAACTTTTGAAACGTTTCAAACTTTCTAAAGCTTCAGAAATTAAGGCGGAAACATTCAAAATATAGAAAAAAGTTTAAAAGCGATATTAAGTTCTACATTCAAACATTTCAGTTTTATTATTATATAAATCAAAAAAAGTATACAGGGGAAAATTAAGTTTGTTTTTATTGAAAAATCAACTGCTTTATAGAAAATTCATTCTTTTCGGTAGAAAGTAATCTTCTTGGTAGCAAATTGATCTATTTGGTTGAAAATTAACATTTCTCTCGAAAATATATATTTTTGGGTTAAAAGTTCAACCACTTACCTAAAACTTGAACTCATTTGTTGAAAATTCAATTTTTTGGTTGAAGATTCATCATTTTGTTGAAAATTCATCTCTTTGGTTGAAAATTGAACTACATTGTTAAAACTTCGTCCTTTTGGGAAGAAACTAATCTTCTTGGTAGAATATCATCTGTTTGGTTGAAAATTTAATTAATTGTTGTAAAATTAACATTTTTGTTCAAAATTCATATTTTCGGGTTGAAAATTCAGCTACTGGTTAACAGTTTAATTAGTTTGTTAAAATTTACATTGTTGAAAATTCCTTCTTTGTTGTACAAACTAATCTTCTTGGTAGAAAATTAGTCTATTTGGTTGTAAATTCAACTATTTTGTTTAAAATTAACATATTTCTCAAAAATTCATATTTTCGGGTTGAAAATTCAACTGCTTGGCTAAAAGTTTAAGTAATCCGTTAGGAATTCATTCTTTGGAGATGAAGATTCATTATTTTATTTGAAAATTCATCTTCTTGGCTGAAAATGCAACTTTTGTTGAAAAATTCGTCTTTTTTAGTAGAAAATTAATCTTCGTAAAAAATTTATGTTTTTGGTTAAAAATTCAAATGCTTGGCTAAAATTTTAAGTACTTTGTTGAACATTTCTTTTTTTGGTTGAATATTCATCATTTGAGTTGATCATTCGTCTTTCTGGTTTAAAATTGAACTATTTCGTTACGAGTAATTTTTTTTTGTTGAAAATTAATTTTTTCCATTAAAAATGTGAAAATTCATCATATAGGTTTAGTATTCACCTTTTTGGTTGGAAAAGTAAATATTTTGTTGAAAATTTATCTTTTTTGGTAGAAAATTATAATTCTTCGTGAAAAATTCTTCTATTTTGTTGAAAATTCAACTAGTTAGTTGAAAGTGACAATTTTTCTTTAAAAATTATATTTTTGGGGTAAAATTTCATTTTTTTTTTTTTGTATAAAATTCATCTTTTTGCCTTGCAGATTCAAAACATTTCTTGAAATTTTCCTTCTTTCTTGAACAAAAAATGTTTTTGGTTAAAATTAAACTATTTTGTTGAAACTTCTTCTTTTTGGTTTCAAAATTCAACTTTTTTGGTAGTAATTTTATTTATTTTAGTTAAAAACGCAACTGTTTGATTCTCTACAAATTTGAGTCAGTAACAATAAAACCAATACTAATAATACTAATACTGAAACCTATTGAAGATTCAAAATTTTAGTAGTTGAAAATTGATCTTCTTGGTTAAAAATTTCTTTAAAATCCATTTTTTGGTTGTGGATTCATCATTTTGGTTGAAAATGCATCTGATTTGTTGAAAATTAATATTTTTTGGTTAAGGAATCAACTATTTTTCTGAAAATTCGTCTTTTTTGGTTAAATTCATCACTTTTTGGTTTGAATTAAAACCTTTTTTGGTTGATATATCAATATTCTTTGTTGATAATTCATATTTTTTGGTTGAAAATTCAACTACTCAGTTAAAAGTGAAACTACTTTGTGAAAAACTCTTTTTTCTAATGATGATTCATCATTTTAGTCAAAAAAACTTTTTTTCGGTCGAAAATTCAACCGTCTTGTTGAATTTTTTTTTTAAATTAATTTTTTTAAACTGAAAATTTAACTATTTTATTTTTGGTTGAAAATTTATCTATTTTAGTTGAAAATTCAATTCTTTTGGTTGAAAATTCACAACTTTGGTTTGAAAAGTCAACTGTATTGTAGAAAATTCTCTGTCTTGGCTTTAAAATTCAACAGTTTTCTTGGAAATTAACTTTTTGTTAAAAATTTATATTTTTGAGTTAAAAAATCGAGGGTTTCGTAGACAATTATTTTGTTTCGTTGAAAATTCGTTTGTTTTTTGGTTCAAGTTAAAAAGTATCATTTCGAACCCAAAAAAAAACGAATTTTCAATAAAATAGTCGATAAAGAAATGAAATTTTTCGAGAATGTTGGATTTTCAAGCCAAGAAGGTGAATTTTCTATATAGCAGTCGATTTTTACACCAGATTATATGAGATTACTTCAAAAGTATTCAAATTAAATTCCAAACAATTCAAATGAATTGGAAGCACTTTAAAAATATAAAAAGAACTCCATTGAATTCTGTTAATTTAAAACGAGCTGAGAAAAATCCAAGGGAATTCAAAAGAATTGGATGAAATGCCTACGAATTAAAGGCGAGGTTAAAAGACTTAAGGATCAATTAAATTGAATCTTTAAAAAAAATTTCAAATCCGTTGAATTCAATAGAATTGAGTGAATTTAGAAGAGTGAAAGCCAACTAAAAAAATCAAGAGAATTCCACAAAATTAAAAAAATTCAGGGTGATTTAAAAAAAACTTTAAATTTTTGAAATCCTACTCATTTCTAACCAAACAAGTGACTCATGACTACAAAAGAATTCAAGAGGATTCAAATGAATTGGAAAATTCTTTGGAATCGAAAAAATCCATTTATTTCAGTAAAAATTGAGTGCATTTTGATGATTTATGGGAACTGAGAAGAATTCGACGAAATTCATAAAAAGTCCAGCTAAATTCAAACAGCAATTAAGTGAATTGAAAACAGTTACAAAATATGAAAAAAGGTATTGAATTAAATTTGAGATGAGTTTTTAAAAAATTAAAGAGAATTTAAAAGAATTTTATGAAATGCCTAAGAATTTAAGGTGAGTTATAGAGACTTCAAGATGAATTATAAAAAAGTTTTTAAACATCTATTGAGTTAAGTCAAGTTGAGTCCATTTAGAAGAATTGAAAGAATTTGAAAGAATTTGAAAGAATTTTTAGTAATTAATAAGAATTCCAAATGCATTGTGAAAAATATTTGAAAATCTTTTGAAATCTTTGAAACCCTACAAAATTCCTCACTTCTTGTGAATAAGTTCTTCAAAATATATGAAAATATGTATTATTATATCCTGTAAATTTCTATGAAATTTGATGATATTTCTAGAAATCCTGAAGAATTGATTAAAATACCTTGCGAGCTTTTAAAATTTCTTGAAATCATTGAAATCTTTAGGAAATCTTATAAAATCCCATAGAATCTTTTTAAATTATCTTAAAATCTTACAGGTCCTGTAAAATCCTTCCATATCTTCCAAAATTGCAGGAAATTCTTTAAAACCGCATACAAAAGTCTCTAAATTTTTTCAAAGCTTTTGAAAATTCCAAGGAATTTTATAATATTATAATATAATATTACCGAATTGGAAAATTCCCGACAGCTCGAAATATTACCGAATTTGACAATTCCCGAATAATAAAATTCCCGAATTGGAAATTTTCCCGAATAATAAAATTCCCGACAGAAATTTGCCGAATTATAAAATATCCGAAATAGAAAATCCCCAAATGTAAGCAATTAATTTTTATGAATAAATATTATTTATTCATTGAAAATACAATAATCAACTATTTGATTATTTTATTTTTGATAAATAAATCATATTTATTCAAAAAAATGTTATTTGTTTAAATTCGGGAATTTTATAATTAGGGAATTTTCTAGTTCGGATATTTTATAATTCGGCAATTTTATTATTCGGGAATTTTCAAATTCGGTAATATTATAAACTGTCGGAAACTTTATCAATCGGGAATTTTGCGATTCGGTAATATTATTACTGTTCAGGAATTTTATTATTCGAGAATTTTCCAATTCGGGAATTTTATTATTTCGGGATTTTCCAATGGAACGAATAAAAAATCCCGAAAAATAACATTTCCGAATAGGAAAATTTCCGAACGATTAATTTCCCAAATTATAAAATTTCCAAATAATTTAATTCCCGAACAGTTCATAATATTACCGAATTGAAAAATTGCCTAATAATAAACTTCCCGACCATTTATAATATTACCTAATTTGAAAATTGCCGAGTAATAAAATTTCTGACAAAAAATTACCAAATTATAAAATATCCGAATTATAAAATTCCCAAATGATAGAATTACTGAATTAGAAAAATTAAAAAAATGGTTTTTGTTAAATATTATTTGTTTATTAAAAACACAATAATCAAACATTTTTATCAGAAATTTTTTTTAGGTTTAAAGTTTTTAAAATTATTGTTTGAATAAAAAATAACAATAATTGAAGAAAATTGTTATCCAGAAATATACTTTTTTCAATTATTGTTATTTTACATTTAAACAATAATCTTAGAATCTTTAAACATAAACAAATTTTTTTTTTTGCTAAAAATGTTTGATTATTGTATTTTTAATAAATAAATAATATTTATGAAAGAAATTTTTCAAATTGTTTAAACTCGGGAATTTTCTAGTTCGGATATTTTATAATTCGGCAATTTTCTGCCGGGAAGTTTACTATTAGGGAATTTGCAAATTCAGTAATATTATAAGCTGTCGGCAGTTTTATTGTTCGGAAATTTTCCAATTCGGTAATATTAAAAACTGTCCGGGAATTTTATTATTCGGGAATTTTCCCATTCCGAATTTTATTTTTCTGGAATTTTATTATTCGAAAATTTTACTACTCGGAAATTTTATTATTCTGAATTTTTATAATCAGGAAATTTTCCAATTCGGGAATTTTACAGGGTCGGGAATTTCAAAACTCGGTAATATTAGAAACTTTTGGGAATTTGCGAATTCCGGAATTTTATTATTCGGAAATTTTATTATTCTGGAATTTTCAGTTTCGGTAATATTATAAACTGCCCGGGAATTTCATTATTCTGGAATTTTATTATTCGGGACTTTTCCAATCCGATAATATTATAAACTGTTCGGGAATTTTATTATTTGGGAATTTTATTATTCGAGAATTTTACTATTCGGGAATTGTATTTTTCGGGATTATTCAGTCGTTCTTTTTTTACACGGTCGTCTTTTTCACCACAAGTGTATTTGGATATTATTTTTCATTTTGAAAAAGGCTTTTTAATTCAAAAATAAAATTATTACACATTTCTTCATGGATTTTATAATTTAATCGAATATTTTTTAGAAAATAAAGAATAATGTCCAAATACACTTATGGTGAAAAATCGTTTTTTTTCTGTGCAAAAAAAAATTAACGAAAATTCTGCAGCGTAGGAAAATCTCCAGAAAAATAGACGAGAGAAGTTGGACTCGATTGCCGGCGCGCGAACGAGAGAAGAAGAGAGTGGGGAAACTCGGTCGAATTGTAAGGAGTGGGGGTATAAATTCCCCTCTGAGACCTCTCCTCCGCTTCGCTGCCTCGAGCAGTGATGCCCATATTGGCGCCTTTTGCTACTGCGCTTGCGTTCGGGCCGCGCACTGGTTGGCCGTAGTTGGCGCGCAATTCAAAATTGGAATTAAAAACAATTCTTGTAATTTGAATAAATAGTTATTGAAAAATGTACAAGAATGCATATAAATTGTACAACTTCTAATTTGAGACAAGAAAAAAATTCATAACACATACATTTCTAAATAACAGTTTATTTTCTTTGACTTCCAAAGAATAACTTATATTTAACAAAAAATTTAATTTCAGATGTCTAAAATCAGAAGTTGTCCAATTTATATACATTCTGCTGCACTTTTCAATAATTATTTATTCAAATTACAAGAATTGTTTTTAATTCCAATTTTAAATTGCGCGCCAACTGCGGCCAACCAGTGCGCGGCCCGAACGCAAGCGCAGTAGCAAAAGGCGCGAAGATTGGCATCACTGCTCGAGTTCGGGATTTTTTCAATCGCTTGCCCTGTAAAATTTCACTTTTGCCTAGTAGGTCCCTTTTCTCGGATCGCGTCACATATCTTCCGAAATTCTAGAAAATTCTTCATCCTGAAATTGTCCAAACGCTTTGAAATTGTCCATTTTTACTGCTTGAAAGCCACTTTCAATTATAATTGCCATTTTTTATTATGTATTTTATGTATTATTTTATTTTTATTTCTTGCCTGTTTACGTACTGCCATATATAGGCCTTCAGATTAACTCACCTACCAGTTTGAAAGAAAAACCATCAGGTGGCGCCACGTACGTCCGACCAGAGATACTTGCGAGCTCTATACCTAAATAATAATAATAATAGTCATAAAAAATGAATGAAAAATAATGAAAATAATAAGCATTAGCGCTAGAACAAGTAGAGAGAAAGTTTCAAAAGCCCCTTGAAAACATCGCTAATGACTGCACTTAATTCTCGAATCGGCTGATCTCTTGTGCAAACATAGGTAAATCCAATCATCCTGCATGAGAGCGTTGATGCTAAATAAATAGAATGGAAAACCATATACATAGATGCAACCGTTGCTTGTTCGTAAACTCAATCAAGGCGGATTATGTTGGAGCTGGTATGGTTCACTGAGAGAATCAGTTCATTTTGTACCAGAATCAGAAATCCATCGGATTCTGGATTTGCGTTTGATTATTCGCACTACATAAATAAATCAATAGATTCTAGGATGCAGTTAGAGAAAATCCTTATGGCACCATGGGGCTGTTCATAAAATACGTTACCACTTAGAGGGTGGAAGGGGGTCGCTCAAAAAGCTACGGTTGATAAGAGGTTAGGGGGGGGGGGTCAGTAGAAGTAAAGTTACGAACTTAGATAACGTTTCGTACATTTCCTGATGATAAATTTTAACAAAGTTTGCGAATGTTGCTGATGATCTTTGTGAAGCTACTGTTCAATAATAACTTAAAAAGTTATAAAATCACTTAAATTTCAGACTTCACCTTTCCCCTATTCCCCTCTATTTCCCCTTCTCAAGAAATTCTTTTTTTTCTCGGTTTTCAAGAAAATTCCCCTTTTTCTCTTTTTCAGTTAAATGATAACTGAATTGATAAAACCCAATAAGAAAATCCAATTACTTTTGGTTAAAAGCTAATTTTTTTTGTCAAAAAAGTCTAATATTATGTTTTTGGTTTGGAATTCGTCTGGTTTGGTTGAAAATTCTACTATTTGCTTGAAAATTGAATTATCTTGTTGAAAATTCAACCATTTTGTTAAAAAGTCATCTTTTTTTTTGGTCAAAAATTCAACAACTTGCTTGAAGTTTGAACTTCTTTGTTAAAAACTCATTTTTTGGTTGAAGATTGATCTCTTTGGTCTACACTTTAACTATCCTATCTCTGTAAGTTGCTTTTCAGCGTTTAGTCACCGTGACTTAGTTTTTCTATGCAGTTCTACTAAAGGCGATCTTATCGACGATGGGCGATCTTATCTACGATGGGCGATCTGTGGTTATTTGAACTCGAGATTTTTGTTTTCATAAGAAACTTAGGGGAAGTATATGCTGGAATTTTTTTTTTATACCATTAAGCCATTTCCCTTTCAGGGTAGGCGTGACACTACCCG
>CAKNYM010052115.1:36405-50846 GCA_932195095.1 Andricus curvator
GTCAAAATATACCCCACCCCCCCTTTAAAGGGGACGTAATATGTGATTGTCTATTTTACTTTTAGCTTGAGAAAAGCACACATAAATATCGGATTTCTAATACCCTGGAAAGTAACCAGCTGTTGACCCATAATGAGATCCTTATTTTAGCATCTATATACAGTAGTATAGTGCTCGTGTTTCAGGGCTTTTCTCAACTCCCTTGTAATAATCCCAAACCTCGATTTTTTCCCCTTTTCAAATTTTTTCATTTTCATTTTTTTTCATTTCATTCAATATTTCATATAAAAAAAAAATTTCGAAATTTTTTCCAAATCCCGAACCACACTTTCATACCATTTTTTACTTTAGTGACTTTCATCTAAAAAATTTCTTTATTAGCTTTTTTTGAACATTAACTCAAATTTTTTCAAAAAGATATAATTGAAACAGAAAATGCTAAACTTTGCTAAATCCACTTTTTGACGAATTTGCGTTTTCTTCAAAATTCATACTTTTTTGCTTTTTTACTTTTACTGCAGTAAAAAAATTAGGGGTTTCAAGTTTTTTACACTAAAATCAATCAGTTTCAATCAAAAACAGAATAGCTAAATCTTAAGTTAAAAAAAAGGTTTTTAAAGAAAAAAATAATTTTCAACAAAATGTTTAAATATTCAACCAATATGAATATACCAAAATGAATTTTTAACCAAATTAATTAATTTAACGCCAAATAGTTTACTTTTCAACTATAAACGATCAATTTCCAACAAAAAATGGGATAGTTACAGTTTCAGTTGAAAAATTAATTTTCAATCGAAAAAGACAAATTCTGAACGAAACAGATGAATTTTCAGCCAAAAAGTTGAATTAATAATCAAAAACATGAATTTTCTACTGAAAAAGACAAATTGTCAGCAAAATGCATGAACATTATTTTTTAACACAATTTTTTAAGTAGTTTAATTTTCATCCCAAAAAAGATAAATTCTCAACTAAAAATTCAGGTGAGAAAATTAATTTCAAGATACTGACTAGTATTACGGAAATTTCCGTAAATGTATGGAGTAATTTTTATAGAGGTTTCTATAAAAATGAATTTTTTTTACTTTTTTCTAAAAAATGTTCCCTCTGCTCTAAAATTACTAAAATTTCTGATTTATTTACGATTTATTATAATAACAAACGTTTTTGGCAAACATGTAATTTTTTTTAATTGGTGCATTTCTTCAATAAACTACAAGAATTTACAACACCTTTTTGTTTACAGTTTTCCAATATTTCAACTTTAGTAAGATCTTGTGTCGTAAAGATTTGCAATTTTCCAAAATAATTAACGTAACATTAAAAGTGTTTTTATGACGTCAAGTACCGAAATTTAAAATTTTTTGGAATATTGTCGTTTTCTGTAACGCCTTGTAGGTTTTTCAACAAAGTAAAATAATTATTAATAAAAAGTTGTACAAATTTTCAAATGGTAGAAATTTGTAGTTTCTTGTTATTTTTCACTTTTCTACCAGAAAATACCAAAAAAATTAGATATTTGTATTTAATGATATTTTTTAACCAAGAAAGATGACTTTTCTACTGAAAAAATGAGTTTTTAATCCAAAAGAATAACTTTTTAACAAAACATTCAAATTATCAACCCAAAAAGTTTAATTTCCAACCAAGAAAGATAACTTTTCAATTAAGAGAGATGAATTTGAAATCAAATAGTTAAATTTTTAATTCACAAAGCTATTTTTTCAATTAAAATAGGATTTGAAAATTTGCAAGTGAATAAATAATTTTCAACAACAAAAAAAGTATTTCCAACCAGTTGAATTCAACCGAAAAATACGAATTTTTAGCCTAAATCCAAATGGTTGAATCTTTAACAAAAAAGATGAATTTTCAACAAACAATAATAATTTTCTAATCAAAAACACTAATTTTCAAGGAAATACTTGAATTTACCACCAAATATAATAATAATTTTTTAACAAAGTAGTTCAACTTTTAACCAATTAGTTGAATTTGAACCAAAAAAGAGGAATTTTTAACCAAATAGTTAAATTTTCAACTAAAAAGATAATTTTCCACCAAGAAGATTAATGTTTTGCAAAAACAGGACGAATTGTCTATAAAAATGTTGAATTTTTTACCTAAAAAATATGACTTTTCAACAAAAAAGTTAATTTTTTACCAAAAATGTAAGTTTTCATGAAAATAGCTTAATTTTGCTGCCTCATAGAGGAAGTTTTGTAATGGTAACATTTTCGAAAAAATTTTAATTTATTTAATTAAACCTTTCTCAATTTAAAAATGTCTAAAACTATGTTTGACTCATTTTCACCACTAATATCTTGCAACTGATTGAAGGATTTCTAAAAATATTTATTGCATTTTTTTTAGCACTCAATAATATTTTAAAAATCGGTTTTTTATAGTAAAACGTTTTTCATGGACATAATTTAAAGTTGATGCAAGAACATAAAAGATTCCTTGTTTCGAGAGGAATCGATTGTTCTATAATATTAATACATTTTATCAAAGAGTGAGGAAGTTATGGTCATTTATATTATATTTAAAATCGAATTTTATAGTAAAAATTTTTTCATTCTTAGGATTTAAAGTTGATGCGAGAATAGAAAAGATGTGTTGATTCAAACCAAAAAGATTGATTCTCTACCAAATTGATGAATTTTCCAGCCAAAATAAGAATTTTCTACACAACAGTTAAATTTTGAACTCGAAAATATGAATTTTCAACTAAAATGATAAATCTTCAACAACAACAAAAAAATTAATTTTTTAAAAAGTAGTTCAACTTTAAACCAAACATTGCATTTTTAACTAAACAGGATGAACTTTCAACGAAAAATATTAATTTTTTGTAAAAAAATAATATTATCGACAAAATAAATGAAGTGACAACCAAATGGTTGAATGTTCAACTAGAAAAGATTAATTTTCAATTTCAAATATCAGTTTTCAGCCATAAATGGAGTAGTCATATTTTTAGTTAAAAAATTAATGTTCAACAAAAGAGATCAACATTCACCCCAAAAGACGATTTTTTTTACAAAGAAGACTAATTTTCTGGAAATGGGATAGTTAAATTTTCAACTAAAGAAATGAATCTTCAACCTAAATAAAAAAGTTCAACAAATTAGTTAAAATTGTGACCAAAAAAGATGACTTTTTGAGAAAATAGTGGAATTTTTAACAAAATAATTAAATATTCAACCAAATAGTAGACTTTCTACCCAAATGAGACGAATTTTGACGCATTTTCGTAGACTATTATGATTTTCATTATATTCTCCAAACCTCAATTTTCCCTACTCCCCCTTCATTTTCTTATGTCCCCTCTCCCAACTTCTCCTCCTCTACTTCCTCTCTCTTCTCCAGCTATCACTCCCCTTTTCCTACTTCTCTTCTTCAGCCCTCACTTCCCCTCTAATACTCACCTTCATTTCTAATAATTTCCCCTACTTCCCATCACTTACACTTACTTCCCTTACTTCCCCTCCCTAATTACCCTGACTTACCCTACATGAATTTAAAAATTTTGGAAAATGTTACTATTACAAAGCTTCCTCTATGAAGAAGCAAAACAGAAAAAGGGGGAAAAACATAAGTTTCTCATAAACAAAGAAATTCTTCAAAAGAGGAAAAAAATGATGAAGTATGTATATTTCATGAAGAGAAGTAATAAAGCACGCGAGGCAACTTCAGCTCCTTTTAATCTCAGTCAATAAATCTTCAGTTATCCTGGTTTCTGAGTTTCCATTTGCTGTGAGAGCATGCCTATCGAATACAAATTCGACCTTAAGGATTCCTGGGTCTGCAAAACTCAATTTTGTTTTTGTGGGTCTCTATCGCGAGCCGATCCGATCCGGATTCTAGAAGTAAGAGAAAGAGTGCTCTTGAGGAGTTTTGGGAGTCGGAAGAAGAAGGGGTGGAAAGGGTGAAATGGTATGGAGGAAACGGATACTTCCGGCGTTTCTTGGGAGCATTGCGGTACCAGAGCACGTACCCCATTCCCTCGAAGCAATGAGCGTATATTTCGATCGATAACTTCGAAAGAGAGGCACCCTAAAGCTAAGGTAGTAAGGGACCACCTTGCGTATTGGCTCTCTACTGGACAAAGATATTAGCTAGGATCACTGAACAAGAGAATTCCCTTTAGGAAAGCACTGTTCAAGTTTCCTGCGGAATCTGATCAGTTGGAGAACAAGCTTCTTTGGACTCGACTGACTCTCTTGGAATTCAATTTTTCCGAGGGGGAATCAACTCCGGTAATCTGCTGGACTGCTTGTTTAACCGAAATGGTAATCCCAATAATGCGGTCTAATCCAATTGTAATCCAGGGTAATTCGAGTACTTCAAAGTAATCCCAGTAGTCCGTCGTAATTCATGTAGTTCGGAGTAATCCCAGGGCAGGCCTCACAGACTGGTCCCTATATCCCCTATTGTACCCTATATTCAGTTCAGGTCCCTAAATTACCCTATTTTCAAGATTTGGTCCCTTTACTACTTTATTTTTCAAAAAGGTCAAGGTCATTTACAAAGTAACTTTTAACGAGGAATCCAGTGGTGACCATGAATCCGACCTTGAGCTTGACCTTCAACGTTATTTCAAGGTCAACTTTGTTTTTTTAAGTGGGAACCCCTATTTTTGACAACGGCAGTCGAAAGAGCGGAAAATTTTACGTCCAAGCATGTACTCAGGTCAAAGGTGACCTTGAACTTCAGCTGAAGGTTATTAGGCTTGACGCAGGAGGTATGGGTCGGGTCCAATCTGTACTGCTTCGGCTCAGGTGTTTACGAAAAAGGTCTAGGTCATTCTCGGGGTAACTGTTAACGAGGAATCTGGTGGTGACCTTAAATTTCACCTTGAAATAGACCTTCAAGGTCAAAAAGAATAATTTTTGAATGAAAAAATTAAAGTTCAAGGTCACCCTTGACCCATGACCTGAGTACGTGTTTGGACGTAAAATTTCCCGCTCTTTCGATTGCCGCTGTAAAAAATAGTGGTTACCACTTAAAAAAACAATGTTGACCTTGAATTAACCTTGAAGGTCAAGCTCAAGGTCAAATTCAAGGTCAACACTTGATTCAGGGTATTTACTGGATATTTCAGGGTATTTTTAAAGCTTCCGAGAGATTTTTGATAGATTTCATTAATTTGAAGAGATTTTTAAGATTTTAGGGTTTTCTCAGAACTTCCAAGGCATTTTCAAAAGCTTTTAATTTGAAATATATGTTAGGGAATTTGATTAGATCCCAAGGATTTTTTAAATAATTTCACTGATTTTAAGGGATTTCAAAGCGTTGTAAATATTTTAGAATAAAGACTTTTTTTAATATACGTAGATATACCTAGATACCTAGATACCTAGAAGGTTTTAAGATATTTTAAAAGATTCCACATGATTTTATAAGATTTCCAAATATTTGAATGATTTTAAGGGATTTTGAGGCTTTCAAGGTATTTGAATAAATTTTTCAAGATTTCAGGAAACATCCCAGATTTCATAGATTTTCACGGGATTTAATAATATTTTAGTGGATTTTAAAGAATTTATTTGAAATTTTTGAAATTATTTTTTTAGAATTCAATCTGAATTCTCATTAACTTATCCTCAATTCTTTGAATTCTTTGGAATTCTTTGGATTTTTTTTTCAAATTCTTTGGCATTTTCAAGATCTTAAATTTTTTTCAATTTTAAAGGTTTTTAAATATTTTAGGTTATTTCAAAAGATTACAACGAAATTTTTAATGAATTTCAGTAATTTAATGGGATTTAAAAGGATTTGAAATATTTGAGGGTATTCTGAAAAATTCCCGGGCATTTTCAAGAGATTTAAACAATTTCAAGGTTCTAATAGATTTCAAAGAATTTATTTACAAGAAGTGAGGGATTTTATAGTGTTTCAAAGATTACAAGAGATTTTCAAATATTTTTTGGAATTAATTTGTAATTCGCCTTGAATTCTTATTAACTTATCCTCAATTCTTTTAAATCCTTTCGAATTCTTCTAAAATCACTTAATTCTACTCACATCAACTCAATGGATTCTTAAAAAGATTTTGTTTAATTCACCTTGAAGTCTTTTAAAGTTACCTCAAATTCTTAGGTATTTCATCAAATTCTTATAAATTCTCTTTAATTTTTCTCAGTTCATTTCAGACTTACTCAGTTCAATTAATTGTTTTATATTTTTTAATTGTTTTGAATTCCCTTGATTGTATTTTAAATTTAGTTTGATTTTTCATGAATTTCATAGAATTCTTCTCGTTTCCCATACATTCCTCTAAATGCACTCTTTTATTGAAATAAATGGATTTTTTCGATTTTAAAAAATTTGTCCAATCCATATTAATTTTTTTGAATTTGACTTGAATTGTTTTGCTGTCATTAGTCACTTTTTCATAAGAAATTAGTAAGGGTTCAAAGATTTGAAGAGATTTGAAATTATCTTTTGGAATTCACCCTGAATTCTTCTTAATTTAACCTAAATTCTTTTAAATTCTTTGGAATTCTCTTGAATTTTTTTAATTCACTTGAATTCTTCTAAATTTACTCGATTCTACTCAATTCAATGGATTTTTTCGAATTTTCAAAAGTTTTTATGTAATTGATCCTGGAGTCCTTTAACATCACCTTGAATTCGTATGCATTTCAACAAATTCTTTGGATTTCTCTTGAATTTTTCTAAGCTTATATCAAAGTTACTGTAGTCAATGAAGATTTTTCATACTTATTTTTAAATTGTTTAATTCATTCGATTTTTTTCAAATTTAAGTTGAATTAAAAATAAAATTTAAAATAAAATAATAATTTATTCATCGACATCTTCATGTTTACCTTAAATTTTTCTGAATTCATTCCAGTTTTACTGAAATCAATAGAATTTTTTGATTCAAAAAATGTTTCCAATACATTTCAATTCTTTTGAATTTAACTTGATTTTAAAATAAAATTTAAAATAAAATAATAATTTATTCATCGAGTTTACCATAAATTTCTCTGAATTCATTCCAATTTTACCGAAATCAATAGATTTTTTTTTAATTGAAAAAATTTTCCAATACATTTGAATTTAAAATAAAATTTAAAATAAAATAATAATTTATTCACCAAATTTACCTTAAATTTCTCTGAATTCATTCCAATTTTACCGAAATCAATAGAATTTTTTTGATTCAAAAAATTTTTCCAATACATACATTTGAATACTTTTGAATTCAACTTGAATTGTTTTGAAGTATTACGAATTTATCCTGAATTTGTTACCCTATATTTTATTCCATAGGGACTGTGAGGCCTGATCCCAGTATTCCAAATAAATTGACTTGTGAGGCGCATTAATCGGCGTAATCCACTTGTAATCCTAAGTAATTTAAGTAATTTGAAGTAATCCTAATAATCCGTGATAAATAAAGTAGTTCGGAGTAATCCCAGTATTTCGAAGTAATCCACTTGTAATCCAGATTAATTCGGCGTAATCCACTTGTGATCCTGGGTAATTCAAGTGATTCGAAGTTATCCCAGTAATCCGGAGTAATGAAAGTAATTTTGAGTAATCCCAGTATTCTGAAGTACTCCTCTGGTAAGCCAGAGTAATTCGGAATACTTCACTTGTGATCTAAGGTAATTCAAGTAGTTCGGAGTAATCCCAGTATTCCGAAGTAATCCACTTATAGTCCGGATTAATTCCGTGTACTCCACTTGTGATCCTGAGTAATTCAAGTTATTTTAAGTAATCCCAGTAACCTGGAATAATAAAAGTATATACCATTAAGCCATTTCCCTTTCGGCGAGCCTCAAGGGGTAAGCGTGACACTACCCGATTCGGGTAGTATTTCTAGGTGGATAGTTTCTTGTAGTAAATAACTACAAGTGTGGGCTCACCACACCCACCACCGCCAACAGCAACGCAGTAGTATCAGACGGTCACCCATCCAAGTACTAACCGCGCCCAACACAATTCCGAGTAATCCCACTCTTCTGAAGTAATCCACTTGTAAACCGGAGTAATTCGGCGTAATCCACCTGTAATCCGAGGTAATTCAAGTAGTTTTGATTAATCCCAATATTCCGAAGTAATCCACCTTTAAACAGGATTTATTCGGCGTA
This sequence comes from Andricus curvator, assembly GCA_932195095.1. NCBI lineage: Eukaryota > Metazoa > Arthropoda > Insecta > Hymenoptera > Cynipidae > Andricus > Andricus curvator. The sequence goes on from CAKNYM010052115.1 coordinate 44,517, forward strand.
ATCCACTTGCAATCCAAATAATGCGGCGTAATGAACTCGTAATCCTGGGTAATGTAAGTAATTCTGAGTAATCCCAGTAATCCGGAGTGACAAGAGTAATTATTAGTAATCCCAGTATTCTGAAGTAATCCTCTTATAACCCAAAGTAATTTGGCGTAATCAACTAGCCATCCGGCGTAATTAAAGTAATTCGGAGTAATCCTAGTAATGCGTGATAAATAAAAGAGTTCAGAGTAATCCCAGTATTCCAAAGTAATCCACTTGCAATCCAAATAATTCGGCGTAATCAACTTGTAATTCTGGGTAATTCAAGTAAATCTAAGTAATCCCAGTAATCCAGAGTAACAAAAGTAATTATAACTAATCCTTGCCAACGGCCATACCACGCTGATCCTGGATCAGCGGATCCTGGGCAATTCAGGTGCTTCGAAGTTATCCCAGTAACTTGGAGTAATGAAAGTAATTTTGAGTAATCCCAGTATTCTGAAGTAATCCTCTGGTAAGCCGGAGTAATTCGAAATAATTCACTTGCGATCTAAGGTAATTCAAGTAGTTCGGAGTAATCCCCGTATTCCGAAGTAATCCACTTATAGGCCGGATTAATTCCGTGTACTCCACTTGTGATCCTGAGTAATTCAAGTTATTTTAAGTAATCCCAGTAACCTGGAATAATAAAAGTAATTCCGAGTAATCCCTAGTATTCTGAAGTAATCCACTTGTAAACCGGAGTAATTCGGCGTAATTCACGTGTAATCTGAGGTAATTCAAATAGTTTTGAGTAATCCCAATATTCCGAAGTAATCCACCTGTAAACAGGATTTATTTAGCGTAATTCATTTGCAATCCAAAAAATTCGGCGTAATCAACTTGTAATCCTGGGTAATTTAAGTAAATCTAAGTCATCCCAGTAATCCGGAGTAAAAAAATTAATTATGACTAATCCCTGTATTCTGAAGTAATCCCCTTGTAACCCGGAGTAATTTGGCGTAATCCACTTGTCATTCAGCGTAATTAAAGTAATTCGGAGTACTCCTAGTAATCCGTGATTAATCAAGTAGTTCAGAGTAATCCCAGTATTCCGAAGTAATCCACTTGTAATCTAGATTAATTCGGCGTAATCTACTTGTGATCCTGGGTAATTCAAGTGATTCGAAGTTATCCCAGCAATCTGGAGTAATGAAAGTAATTTTGAGTAATCCCAGTATTCTGAACTAATCCTCTGGCAAGTCGGAGTAATTCGGAATAATTCACTTGTGATCTAAGGTAATTCAAGTAGTTCGGATTAATCCCAGTATTCCGAAGTAATCCACTGATAGGCCGGATCAATTCGGAGTAATCCACTTGTTATCCTGAGTAATTCAAGTTATTTGAAGTAATCCCAGTAACTTGGGATAATAAAAGTAATTCCGAATAAGCCTAGTATTCTGAAGTAATCCATTTGTAAACCGGAGTAATTCGGCGTAATCCACGTATAATCCCAGGTAATTCAAGTAGTTTTAAGTAATCCCAATATTCCGAAGTAATCCAGCTGTAAACATGATTTATTTGGCGTAATGAACTTGTAATCCTGGGTAATTCAAGTAAACCTAAGTAATCCCAGTAATTCGGAGTAACATAAGTAATTATGACTAATCCCTGTATTCAGAAGTAATCCCCTTGTAACGCGGAGTAATTTGGCGTAATCCACTTGTCATCCGGCCAAATTAAAGTAATTCGGAGTAATCCTAGTAATCCGTAATAAATAAAGTAGTTCAGAGTAATCCCAGTATTCCGAAGTAATCCACTTGTAATCTGGATTAATTCGGCGTAATCCACTTGTGATCCTAAGTAATTCAAGTGATTCGAAGTTATCCCAGTAATCCGGAGTAATAAAAGTAATTTAGAGTAATCCCAGTATTCTGAAGTAATCCACTTGTAAACCAGAGTAATTCGGCGTAATCCACGTATAATCCGAGGTAATTCAAGTAGTTTTGAGTAATCCCAATATTCCGAAGTAATCCACCTGTAAACAGGATTTATTTGGCGTAATCCACTTGCAATCCAAATAATTCGGCGTAATGAACTTGTAATCCTGGGTAATTCAAGTAATTCTAATTAGTCCCAGTAATCCGAAGTAACAAAAGTAATTATGACTAATCCCAGTATTCTGAAGTAATCCCCTTGTAAACCGGAGTAATTTAAAGTAATCCACTTGCAATCCGACGTAATTAGAGTAATTCGCAGTAATCCTAGTGTTCCAATGTAATCCACTAGTAATCCTGTGTAATTCAAGTAATTCGAAGTAATCCCATCAATCTGGAGAAATGAGAGTAATTCGGAGCAATCCCAGTATTCTGAAGTAACGCCTCTTGTAAGCCGGAGTAATTTGGTATTCGGAAGAATTCCACTTGTAATCCGAGGTAATTCAAGTCATTCGGATTAATCGTAGTATTCCGAAGTAATCCACTTGTAAGTCGGGGTAATTTAATAAATTTGGCGTAATTCCAGTAATTCGGCGTAATACACCTGTAATCCGAGGTAATCTACGGTAATCTACTTGGAATCCAGGTCTAATCTAGAGTAATAAATTTTTAATCTGCAGTTATCCACTTTTAATCCAGTTAATTCAGAGTAATTCAGGTTAAAAATTCATATTATTTTATGAAAATTTGTCTTTTACGGTACAAAATTCATCTTTATGTTGAAAATTGGTTTAAAAATCTTTTTTTTAAATTAAACCGTCTTGTGAAAAATTAATCTACGTCGTAGAAAGTTCAACACTTTTGTGAAAAGTCACTTTTGGTCGACAATTCAACTTTTTTATTGAAAATTTGTCTTTTTAGGTTAAAAATTCAACTATTTTGGTAGTAAATTCTTTTTATTTCTCGTAAATTTAACTATATTGTTGAAATTTTTTTTATTGAAAATCATTCTTTTTAAGTAAAAATTTTACTATTTTATTTTTAGTTAAAAAATTATCTTTTTCGGTTGAAAATTCAACTCCTAGGTTGAAAGTTTAATTACTTTCTTAAAAATTCCTTTTCTTAAGATTCACCTCATTGGTTGAAAATTTAACTATTTTATTGAAAGCACGTTTTTAAAAAATTAATTTTGTTTTTCTGCGAATTTAGCTATTTTTCATTTTTGTAAAAATTTGTCTTTCTTAGTTAAAAATTCATGTATTTTGTCGAAATTGATTCTTTTGTGGGAAATTTAAATTCTTGCTTGAAGTTTTATCTTGACCTTTGATAACTGAACTATTTCATTAAAAATTCATATCTTTTGTTGAAAATGGAAATATTTTCATGAAAGATTGAACTATTTTGTTGAAATTTTCTTTCTTTTGTTCAAAATTAACATTTGCTTAAAAATTCATGTATTTTGATAAAAAATTTGACTTTTTTGGTAGAGAATTAATGTTATTGGTAGAAAAATGAACTAATTGATTGAAAGTTGATTTACTTTGTTGAAAATTCATTTTTTAGGTTGGAGATGCATCATTTTAGTTGAAAATTTATTTTGTAACTGAAAATTTAACTATTCCATTTGGAAATTCATCATTTTAGCCGAAAATTCATCTCTTTCGTACAAAATTTTACAAATTTTTTTTTATTCTTGTTTTTTTTTAGCAAAAAATTCGATTACGTTGGTAGAAAATTCAACTATTTGGTGGAAAATTAATTTTTCTTTGAAAATTCATATATGTTGTTTACAATTCATATTTTTTGATTGAAAATTCAACTATGTAGTTAAAAGTTGGCCTACTTTGTTAAAAATTAAACCATTTGGTTAAAAATTCACGTCTTTTGTTGGAAATTCTTCTTTTTCGGTAGAAAATTATTCTTTTGTGTTAAAAGATCACGTTTTTGGTTGAAAATTTAACTACTTGGTTGAAAATATTTTATTTTTTTGAAACTGAAACAATTTTGTTAAGAAGTTTACATTTTGGTTTAAGAGTCACCTGTTTTGTTGAAAATTTATCTTTTTGGCTGGGCATTCAATCATTTTCTTGAAATTTCGTCATTTTCTGTTGACCTCAATTGTTTTTTTATTTAAAATAAAAATAAGTTTTAGTTGAAATATAATAGTATATTGTTCTACAAGTTGAAAAATCGTCGCTTTTTCAATGTGTTGGACACGATACTTTTTCTATAATTTGTGCAAAAGTGCTAGTTTTTGTTTACCTGTTTTTTGTGTAAAAAGAAGGCGATTTTTTGTCGATTGACGCAACAATGACAATGGCAATTATCAAAACCATGGCAGTAATAATAAGCTGGCTCTCACAATTGAATAGTTGGCCCATCAAGTTGAGGGCTTCAAAATTTCCGTTTTTTCGTGAAAAAAACCAAGCACAGTATTTTCGGAGAAACTGACGGTGTTTTTTTGCTTTTGCCAAGTGACAAAAGTACATACAAAATACACAACTCGAGACTTTTCAGGAAATTGCTTTTAGGTTAGGGACGACAGTCGGAAAATAGAATGAAGTTGGCTGCGCACGACGCACGAGTCCACCCGAGGCAGCACGAACCCACCCGAAATAACATTTACTTTTGTCACTGTGCCTCACTTTTATCACTGTCCATATACTTTTTCCACTGCATCTGGCTACTTTTGTCACTGTTGCCCGGAAAGGTCGGCACTGCGCATGCACCACGTCATCGACCAAAAATCGATCACTTTTTACACCAAAAACAGGTGGAAAAACTGGCACTTTTTCGCGAATTATAGAAAAACTCATTTTTCGTTGAGAATTCACCTCATTTCGTTATAAATTAATCTACTTTTAAAAAAACTCAAAAATTTTGTTAAAATATCATTTTTTTGTTTGAAGATTCTTCATTTTAGTTGAAAATATATCTCTTCATCTCTTTATCTTTAGTTGCAAATGTTACTAATTTGTTAAAAAATTGTTGCTTTTTGGTTAAAATTTTTGTTTCATCTGCAAATTTAACTATTGAATTTCAAGATTCATAATTTTAGTTGACAATTCATCACTCCCGTTGATAAGTTAACTATTTTATTGATGATTCAGTTTTTGTAAAAATTTTATTTTTTAGTTGAAAATCCAACAATTTAGTTACAAATGTATCTTTTTTATTTGAAAATTCCACTACTTCGTTGAAAATTCGTCTTTTTTTGAAAGAAAATTTATCTTCTTGGTTGAAAATCCAACTATTTGGTCCAAAGTTCATCTATTTTGTTGAAAATTCAAAAACCTTGATAAAAAGTAGTAATTTTGAATGAAAATTCGCCTGAGTCTGGTTTAGGTGGAGTAATCTAATCTAATTTGATGTCATTCAAAGTAATCCTGTGCAATCCGGAGTAATCTTAGGTAATCTAGAGTAATTCTTGATATACGGTCCACTGGACCATATTTTAGGTGTGTTTTTCCCCCTCGACGATATCTGATCAGTTGGTGAACAAGCTTCTCCAGACTCGAAGGACTCTTTTGGGATTCAATTTTTCAAGAAATTAGAAAGGTTTTTGCAGGTATCTTTTCAAGGATGTGAGGGAAGATGTAGATGAAAGAAGATTTTGATCTACTTCTATCAGGAATGGTTGTAATTCTGATCAGTTCTGTTCATAAAGATCCCATCTTTTCACCCAATCACCATATCGTACCTCCCGATCCTTCTACCTCATCAACCAATCCTAATACTAGCAACCTTAGGTCTAGATCCTCGAAACGACACCTATCAGCAGTTCCACCGTTATCATCAATGATTTCCTATCCTAACTCAGCATACAACCCCAATTATCGAGTTTCCATTTCACTAGAACCCCTACTTTACGAGTTAAATCAAACACCTCGTGTTCTTTTACCAACCATAGTTAAAGCGGCAAAAGTTTGCTTTCTCCGCTAAGTCCAACGGTGTTCAGTCCAGTCAACCTAATTTTTCTGGAGAAGCAAAAATCCTTTCTAGAAAAACAATTTACAACCGAATAAGTAGTTTTTCTTTTTCTGGTGAATGGATCAGTTGAATAATTATTTTATGAATCTCATGGAAATGTGGCTGGACTTAGCATCATTTAGCTTTTCCTGGTATCATATATTGAAATAGTACATAAATCGTCAAGAAAATCATCTGAAACACATATTTTAATTCATTTTATCAAAAAATATCATTATTTAAAAGAAAGAAACTTCCTTAAAAAGGAAGTTATGGTAATTTATATATTTCAAAAATCGGTTTTTTATAGTAAAACTTTTTTCATTGACATATTTCAAAGTTGATGCAAGGATATAAAAGATTCCTTGGTTCGAGACAAATCGATTCACCTACAATATTAATACATTTTTTTCAAGAGTAGGGAAGTTATGGTAATTTATATATTTTTAAAATCGATTTT
>CAKNYM010052115.1:50856-77608 GCA_932195095.1 Andricus curvator
TTTCTTCAATATAATTCAAAGTTGATGCAAGTATATAAAAGATTCCTCGGTTCGAGACGAATCGATTTACCTACAATATTAATACATTTTTTTTAAGAGTAGGGAAGTTATGGTAATTTCATATATTTTTAAAATCGATTTTTATACTAAAAATTTTTTCATTCTCATAACTTATAGTTGATGCGAGAATAGAAAAGTTGTGTTGATGCAAGACGAATCGATTGACCTATAACATTGATACATTTTATTGAAGAGTAAGGAAGCTATGGTAATGCATAATATTTGAAAACACAATTTTTCATAGTAAAACTTTTTTCACTGCCATAATTCAAAATTGATGCAAGAACGGAAAAGATTCCTTGATTCGAGGCAAATCCATTGATCTATAATATCAATACACTTTATTGAAGATTAAGGAAGTTATGCTCTTTCATAATATTCGAGTCATCTGTTTCAAACAGAAAAACTTTTTTCATTGACATAATTCAAAGTTGACGCATGAATAGAAAAGACTTTTTGATCCTAAGTTTTCAAATAGAGTAATTCTTACCATTTTTGTAAAGAAATCATAAAGCTGGGAAAGGGATAGGGAGCGACAGAACTTTTCCCATCCCTTTTCGAGCTCGAAAAATTATCATTTCGAATACAAAATTTGATTTGTCTCATTTGTCTTTGTGTTAAACAAATTTTTTGTATTATTTTGTAGTTTTTTATTTTTCGTACATTTCTATTTTTAAATTGATCATAATGAAGAATTTGGTTTGTCTATTATTTAAAAAAATAACTAATGCTTCCTCTATGAGGAAGCAAATACATTTGCTAACGGGAAGCAAAGTGCTCGTGAAATGAGCACCATATAATTATAAATACAAACAAAGTGGAAACACTCGAGATCGAATTCAAAGCTAGTTTGGTTAAAAATGCAATGTTTGGTTTAAAGTTGAACTACTTTTTAAAACATTATTTTTTTTTGGTTAAAGATTCATCACTTTATTTGAAAATTCATATTTTTTAGTTCAAAATTTAGCTGTTGTGTAGAAAATTCTTATTTTGGCTGGAAAATTCATCAATTTGGTAGAAAATTAAGCTATTTAGTTCAAATTAACTTTTTTGTTTAAAATTAACCTTTTTTGTTGAAAATTCAACTATTTGGTTAAACTAGTATTCGAAATGATCATTTTTCGAGCTGGAAAAGGGAAGGGAAAAGTTCTGACACACCCTATCCCTTTCCCAGATTTATGATTTCTTTACAAAAATTATCAGAATTATTCTATTTCAAAATTTATGATCAAAAAGTCTTTCTGAAAAAAGTTTTTCTGTTTGAAACAGATGTTTCAAATATTATAAATGATGAGCATAACTTTCTTAATCTTCAGAAAGTGTATTCATATTATAGATCAATCGATTTGCCTCGAATCAAGGAATCTTTTCCGTTCTTGCATCAACTTTGAATTATGTTGAAGAAAAAAGTTATACTATAAAAAACCATATTTTCAAATATTATGCATTACCATAGCTTTCTTACTCTTCCATAAAATGTATCAATATTATAGGTCAATTAATTCGTCTCGAATCAACACACCTTTTCTATTCTTGCATCAACTTTAAATAATGAGAATGAAAAAATTTTTGCTATAAAAATCGATTTCAAATATAATATAAATGACCATAACTTCTTCACTCGTTGATAAAATACATTAATATTATAGGTCAATCGATTATTCTCGAACAAAGGAATCTTTTATGTTCTTGCATCAACTTTGAATTATGTAAATGAAAAAAGTTTTACTATAAAAAAACGATTTTTAAACATTATTGAGTGCTAAAAAAATGCAATAAATATTTTCAAACAAATGATATGTTAACAAAATTGTTGAGTTTGTTAAAAAGTAGATTAATTTATAACCAAATTAGGTGAATTCTCAACGAAAAATGTAACAGTTTATATTTCAATTAAAACTTATTTTAATTTTAAATGAAAAACAGTTCAGGTCAATCGAAAATGACGAAATTTCAACAAAATAGTTGAATGCTCAGCCAAAAAAAAATTTTCAACGAAACAGGTGACATTTAAACCAAAATATAAACTTCTTGACAAAATTGTTTAGGTTCCATCAAAATGAAATAAATTTTAACCAAATAGTTAAATTTTCAACCAAAGACGTGATCTTTCAACCAAAAAGAATAATTTTCTACCGAAAAAGACGAATTTTCAACAAAATATGTGAATTTTTAACCAAGTGGTTGGATTTTTAACAAAGTACGTCAAATTTTAACCACATAGTTGAATTTTCAATAAAAAAAGATGAATTTTCAACAAAATATATGAATTTTCAAGGAAAAATTTGTGTTAAGTCCAGTCAACCTAATTTTTCTGGAGAAGCAAAAATCCTTTCTAGAAAAACAATTTACAACCGAAAAAGTAATTATTCTTTTTCTGGATTTTTGTAGTAATAGCACAATATTTTTTATTTTTGATAATAATATCTCTAATTGTTAAATACTTGTCAAAGTTCTATAATAACCGTGTTACAAAAAAAGTGAATATTTTAGTATAATTCATTCAGTTAGTTATTTATATACTCATTTTCGTGGTAAAAAATTCCAAAACCTTAATTTTGTCACTGAAATAGTTGTATTAAACTTCATATTTTTTTAATTTATTTATTAATTGGTATAAAGGACATCTTTGTAGGTTCAAACTTCAACTATAAGATTAAAAATTCAACCACTTTGTTCAATATTTTACTATTTTGTTAAAAAGTAATCTTTTTGGTGAAAAAATTATCCGTTTTGTTGAACATTCGTCTTTATGGATAGAAGCTTCGTCCTTTCGGATTTAAAATTCAATTCTCCTTTTAAAAATTCGTCTTTTTGAAGGGCCCAAAAACCACATTATATTTCATCTCCTTGTATGAAAATGCGAAGATTTGGTTTGAAATTGATCTGTGCATATTTGGTTAAAAATTTAATAATTTTGCTGAATATTCTACTATTTTGTTGAACATTCGTCTTTTGGATACAAAATTTTGTCCTTTTAAATTGAAAATTCAATTTTTATCTAAAAAATTCGTCTTTTTCCAGAGTCAAAAAAACGAAAGTATGTTTAATATTTTTTGTTTCAAAATTCGACCATTCGATTAAAAATTTACCTTGTAGGTTAAAAATTGCAGCTATTTGGTAAAAAATTAAACTATTCTGTTAAATCTACGTTCTTTTTTTTGTTTAAAATTATCATTTCTTGACTGATAATTGAACTCTTTCCTTTCTGTTTGAAATTTTATCTTTTTTTTTAATTTATAGTTTTCAATTGAAAGTTAAACTATTTGTTTGAAAATACATCTTTGTTGGTTGCAAATTCCACTATTTGGTCAAGATTTTAATTATTTTGTTGAAAAATCTACTATTCCGTTCGAAAGTCATCATTTTTGGTCAAAAATTTAACTCTTTTGATAAAAATTCGTCTTTTTGGATAGAAAATTCGCCCTTTTTAATTGAAAATTCTACTGCTTTTTAAAAAATTTGTTTTTTTAAGGATAAAAAAAAATTTATTTAAACTTCTTCGTTTGAAAACTCGACCATTTGATTTGAAATTCATCTTTGTAGGTTGGAAATGCTACTATTTGTTCAAAAATTAAACGATTGTTGATGAGAATTCATTCTTTTTTGTTTTAAAATTATTTTTTTACTCATATTTGAACTATTTCTTTTCTGGTTGAAAATGTATCTATTTTATTTAAAAATTTATCTTTTTTAATTAAAAGTTGAACTATTTGGTTTAAAATATATCTTTTCAGGCTGAAAATTTAATTATTTAGTTAAAAATTTAATTATTTTATTGAAAATTGTAATATTTTGTTAGAAAAGTAATTTTTTTGTTCGAAAATTTAACCATTTTGTTGAACATTCGTCGTTTTTGGATAATAAATTCGTCCTTTCCGATTAAAAATTTTACTTTCTTCTAAAAAATTCGTGTTTTCCAAGGGTCAAAAACACTGAATATATATTTAATCTTTTTTTGTTTGAAAAAATTCGACCGTTTGATTTAAATTTCATCTTTGTAGGCTGAAAATGCAATTATTAGTTTAAAAATTTATTTTGTTGTAAATTCGTTCTTTTTGGTTTAAGATAATTTTTTTTCATGATAATTTTATTATTTCATTTTTGCATGAAACTTTATTTGAAAATTCATCTTTTATAAATGAAAAATTCAACTGTGTAGTAGAAAATTCATCTTTGTAGACTGAAAATTCAACTATTTGGTAAAAAAAATAATTATTTTGTCTTGCAAAATTGTACTATTTTGTTGAGAACTAATCTTTTTGGTCGAAAATTTAACCATTTAGTTGAAAATTTGTCTTTTTTGATAAAAAATGCGTCCCTTTTTTTGGAAATTCAACTTTCTTCAAACAAAAATTTTATTTGAAAATTCGACTACTTAATTTCAAATTCATCTTTTTTGTTTGAAAATGAAACTATTTGGTTGAAAATTTAACTATTTCATTCAAAATTTGTTCTTTTTTGTTTTGAAATTAATTTTTTTGATTGATAAATTAACTGTTCCATTTTTGCATGAAACTCTATCTTTTATATTTGGCCCAAAATTAACCAGTATTGTTGAACATTCGTCTTTTTGGATAGAAAATTCGTCCTTCTAGATTAAAAATGTATCTTTTTAAATTGAAAATTCAACTATTTTGTTTCAAAAAAATGTTGTATATTGAAAATTCAACTATTTGTTTGAAATTTTAACTATTTTGTTAAGTATTCTACTATTTTGTTAAAAAGTCATCTTATTTGTTCGAAAATTTAACTGTTTTGTTAAAAATTCGTGTTTTTGAATAAAAATACAAAAATTCAATTCTAGAAAATGCGTTTTCTTCAAGGGTAAAAAAAAACAATATATTTAATTTTTGGTTTGTTTGAAAATTTGACCATTTGGTTGAAAATTCATCTTTTTAGATTGAGAATTCAACTATTTGGTTAAAACTTCAACTATTTTGTTGAAAATTAATTTCTCAAATTAATTTTCTTGTTGTTTTAAATTTGACTATTGCGTTGAAAATGTATTCCCTTATTTTCGTAAAAAATCACCCTTTTTTCCCCTGTTTGGAGAGCTTTTTGGGCTGCGAAGTCTAAGTATATTTTGGATTCTTCGTCTATTTTTTTCATACTTTCGATTTTTTCTCTTGGTTTCTTGAAACGTACATGGGTTGCCTTAGGACGTTGGCTTCAATTCGACCCTGCTGACGAAGCAAGAGAACTTTTCGAGTCAAGAAAAAGTTTATGAGGCAATAAATTTTGATTGTACATTTCCGATAACAAGACTCTAGTTCGACTATTCTCGATTTATAATTTCAAGAAAGAGTATTAAAAAATGACAGAAGCTATTTTTTATCCTAACGAGCTAGAACGAATTTATCTTCTCCTCTATCCATTTCTCCTTCCATCCAGATCCTTTCATTCAGATGTAGGGGAGTGTTAGAAGAAGTAAAGGAGTTTGAAAATTTGGGATATGCCTTTTGAGCAAATGGAGGTCATAGAGCTCATATAAGAGGAAGGATAAAAAAAAGTACCAAAGGCAATGAAACAGATAAGTGGAGTAGGAAAAAAAAGGTCAAGAAAAGATTGGAGAAGGAGACTGTACTTGTTACGCTGATATAGCTGGCATTAGGTTGTGGAACAGAGATATGGGGATAGGAGATAGAGGATCGTTACAAGAAAGATATATAAGGTGGACGCTCGATAGACTGGAATCCTCCAGTCCTCAATCCTTATGGTAAGAAAAGAAGCTCATAAGGATAAATTAAGCACTAGAGCGGGAAAGATCCCATGGATGTTTGAGACGATGCTAAGGGAGGGGAAGAAAGGGAGGGGTAGCACAAAAGTGTTTGAAGGAGGTAGAAGGAAGGAGAGGAAGGATGATAGAAATAACGAGATGGGAAGATGAAAGGAGGGACTTCTGTATTGAGAGAGATATTGAAGAGGGGACTGGAGTAAACTATGAAGAATTGGAGAAAAGAGACAGGGAAAGACAACTAATAGGAAAATATGGGAAGATTGTGGGATCAAAATACAATAAATGGTACAAGATGATAAAAAAGAAAGAAGTAACAAAGTATTTAGAAAAGGAATGAAGATAAAGATTAATCAGAATAGCAAGATTTAGATTGAGAAGAAGGTAAGAGAAGGGATCTATTGAGAAATAAAAGAGAACAAAGGGCAGAATCTGTGAATAGGAAGAGGAAACATGGGAGCTTATGTGGGAAGGATGTGGGAGAGGAATGAAAGATAAAGGAAGCTGGCAAGAGAATGTGGTAAAGATTCTAGGGGAGTATGGATGGAGTGATGAGTGGATAAAAGAAGCCACTTAGAAGCGTAAAGGTTGTTGTGAATAGTTGTAAGTGTAAGGATAAAAGAATATAAAATATGTAGGTATATTGTAAGAGACGGAGATCATGTAAACCCTTAAAGGACACATTATGAACAAAGAAGAGTATTGAAAAATGAAAGAAGGGATTTTTAGCCTAACGAGGAAAAATTTTTACCATATGGGTCTGAGCATTCAGACGAGCAAGGAGTTGCAGATAACAATCTCTGCCTCGCTTGTTACTTAGAACGAATTCATCTTCCCTTCTATCTATTCCTCCTTCCATCCACGTCAGATAACTTCCTTGTGCCCTTCTGTTCAGCAGACTGCGGTCGAGTTGCACACGCTCGACCTCCGATTCTCGTTTATTTTCCATCCAATGCATGAACGCTAGAAGGAATCTTCGAATTTCGACCAATCCAATATATCTATTTACTTTAGGATCAAAGGATATTTCGAGAAACTTTTTGGAAGGGAAGTAAAAGAAATATTACTTAAAGAAAAAGTGAAATATTTTGTTTGACTCTCTTAATTTCGTCTACCCATGACTAGGGCAGAGTGGTCGCAAAACTTGGTTTTTAAAATTCCCTGATTTTTCCCTGTCTAAATTCACATTTCCTTTTACCATTTATATTCGACTTAATTATAATTGATGTTAGTTGTTTTTCTCTGCATGGTCTTGAATAAATATTTTTAAAATATTGATTTCTTTGTTTTTAAGTGGAGAAAAAATTATATTCTGTCTTCGCCGGGATTCGAACCCATGTCTTCTATAAGTATATAATGTTCTTTTGAATTTGAAATAATTAAAAAGAATTCGATGAAATTTGTAGGAATTCCAAGTGACTTTTGACAGATTCAGGACAAATTCATAGGACTTTAAAACAGTTGAAATTCAATTCAAAATAATTCAAATGAATTGGGAAAACTTGAAAATATTCAAAACAGTCCATTGATTTCAGTAAAATTTGAGTGAATTTACAGGAATTTAGGGGGAACGAGAAGTAAAATTGAAATGAGTTCAGAAAAATTCATGTAAATTAAAAATAAAAATGAATTCAGGTGAATTCAAAAAATTTAAGAGAATTGAAGAGAATTGTAGAGAATTGAAAATAACAGGAATCTGTATTATCATCAGAGATGGTAACGATCGATCCGAAGAGAATTCCTTTCACACACACTGTGCAAATGGAAATCTGCAATATCGATCAAAGTTATATTCTCTAATACAGAAAATATTTAACGTCCTCAGACTAGATGGAGAGGAAGAATCTCTCTAGTAGCTCAGTTGACCTGATGTTCGAATCGCAGCGGAGTGAAAGGAGAAGATCTTTTTTCTGTATGAATTCAATTTAAAAAATTTTGATTTATAGCTCCATCTAGTCTGAGGACGTTAAATATTTCCTGTATTAGAGGATATAGCTTTGATCGATATTGTAGATTTCCAGTTTCACAGTGTGTGTGAAAGGATTTCTCTTCGGATCGATCGTTACCATCTCCGATGATAATACAGATTCCCAGTAAAAATTGATTTGTATATAACATCTTGCATAATAAAGCGTATTTCAGAAAAAGGATTCTTTCTCTGTTTTATCTAGTAGCTCAGTTGACCTGGTGTTCGAATCCCAGCGGTGTGAAAGGAGAAGATCTTTTTTATGAATGAATTTAATATAAAATTTTTTTAATTTATAGCTCCATCTAGTCTGAGGACGTTAAATATTTTCTGTATTAGAGGATATAACTTTGATCGATATTGTAGATTTCCATTCTCACAATGTGTGTGAAAGGATTTCTCTTCGGATCAATCGTTACCATCTCCGATGATAATAGAGATTCCTGGTAAAAATTGATTTGTATATAACATTTTGCATAATAAAGGGTATTCCAGAAAAAGGATTCTTCCTCTGATCTCTCTAGTAGCTCAGTGGTTAGACCACCTGACCGGAAATCAGTTGACCTGGAGTTCGAATCCCAGCGGAGTGAAAGGAGATCTTTTTTCTGAATAAATTAAATTTAAGAATTGAAAATAATTGAGGACAAATTATTAGGAATTCAGGGTGAGTTCCAAATGAATAGCAATACATATTTCAGAATCGCTTTAAATCTCTGAAACACTACAAAATACGTCACTTCTCCTAAATAAGTTATTTGAAATCCATTAAAATATTCGAAAAGCCCGTGAAATTCTATGAAATCTGATATTTCCGGAAATCCTGGAAAACTCATTTAAACATGATAAGAGCTTTAAAATCCCTTAAAAGTATCGAAATCCACGAAAATCTTAGAAAATCTATTCAAATCTTTTAAAATACGTTAAAACCTTATAGGTCCTGTGAAATAGTTGTATATTTTCCGAAATTTTAAGAAAATTTTCACAACCGCATACAAATTTATCTAAAGCCCCTAATATCTTTTAAATCCTTGAAAGGCCCTTAAAATTGTTCATATGTCTTGAAAATGCCTTAACATCTTTTAAAATAGCCTGATATATTTCAAACCCTCTACACTCCCTTTAAATTATTTCAGTTAAGTAAAAATTTCCTGGGATATTTTGAAATTTCCTGAAATAATTAAAATTCTTTGAGATTCTTTGAATCTTTTTAAAGGTCTGCAAAATTCCTTGGAATCTTTTCAAATTCCCTAAAATGTTTCAAATCCTTTGAAATTACATTAAATTACATCAACTGAAAATACCTTGGAATATTTTAAAATAACCCTAGAATATTTCAAATCTTTTGAGATCCGTTGAATCTTTTTGAAGGTCTGCAAAATTCCTTGGAATCTTTTGAAATACTTTAAAATATTTTAAATCCTTCAAAATTCCATTGAATTACTGAAACCAATTGAAAATTTCATGGAATATTTTTAAATACCCTAAAATGTTTTAAATCCCATGAAACTTTTTAAAGCCCTTGAAAATTTATAGAAATTTTTAAAAATACCCTAAAGTTCTTATAATCCCTTTAAATTATTTAAATTAACTAAAATTCCTTGGAATCTTTCAAAATAGCATAAAATCCGTAAAAATTTTGAAAATACCTGGAAATATTTTTAATTTTTTTCAACTCTACGAAATCTTTTAGTTCTTGTTAATAGATTCTTTGAAAATGTATTGAAATATCTTGAGAGCTTTTAAATCCCTTTCAATTTTTGAAATTCTCGGAAATCTTATGAAATCTTTGACATCTTTTGAAATATCCTAAAATATTTCAAACCCTTCAAAACCCATCCAAATGATTTAAGTAAATTAATAATTCCTTGAAATCTTTCAAAATTCCCTAAAATATTTTAAATCCTTTGAAATCATTTTAAAGCTTTTGAAAATTCCTTAGAATGTTTTAAAATACCCTAAAATATTTTAGATCTTTCAAAATATTTTGAAATTCCTTGAAACATTTTAAAGCTTTGTAAAATTCCTTGGAATTTTTTGAAATACTTTAAAATATTTTAAAATCCCTTGAAACTTTTATAAGCTCTTGAAAATTCCTTGCAATGTTTAAAGATACCCTAAAATCATTAAAATTCATTGAAATCACTTGCAATTATTGAAATATATTAAAAATACCTTAAGATATTTCAAATCCTTTACATTTTTGGAATTTGCTTCACAGTTTTTAAGCTCTAGATAATTGTTTGGAATTTTTTGAAAAATACGCTAGAATCTCTAAAATTCTTAGAAAACCCTTTAAATAATTGCAATTGACTGAAAATTCCTTGAAATATTTAAAATATCATAAAATCGAAATTTAAGAATTTTAAATTAGATTAAAAGCAAATTCAAAATCCTATTTAACGTCCGATACATAAGTTAATGTATGGAATTCCTGAAAATAAAAACAAGAATCCGACAACCAAATTGGGACAACCACCATAAAATGCTCCTATTGCTATTTAAAAAAAGAAATTAAAAAAAAATCTCTTCCTGGACAAAAATAAAAAAGAGGAAAGAAAAATGAGAAGGCAACCAATCAAATCCCCTTCCTTCTCTTTTTTTATTCCTTTCTTTTTTTTTATTATTATAAAATCACAATACGAAAATATTCATAATATTTACCAACGTTTCGGTATAGAATTCCTGAAAATAAAAACAAGAATCCAACGACCAAATTTGGACAACCACCATAAAATGCTCCTATTGTAATTTAAAACAAAAGGAAAAAAAAAATTGTTAAATCTCTTTCTGGACAAAAATAAAAAAAAGGAGAGAAAAAAGAGAAATGATTTGGTTGGTTGCCTTCTCATTTTTCTTTCCTTTTTTTATTTGTGCACGGAAAGAGATTTAGAAAAAAAAATTTTGTCCAGAAAGATATTAAAAAAAAAAATTTTGTTTATATTACAATAGGAGCATTTTATGGTGGTTGTCCAAATTTGGTCGTTGGATACATGTTTTTATTTTCAGGAATTCTATACAATATCATGAAATCTTTAAAAAAATGTCCTTGGAAATACTTTAGAATATTTGAAATTCTTTAAACCCTACGAAACCCCTGAACTCTTGAAAAGAAATGCTTCGAAAATTCATTAAAATATCTTGAAAGCTTTAAAATCCCTTAAAATCATTGAAACCCTCGAAAATCTTACCAATTTTCTTGGCATCTTTCAAAATAATCTGAAATATTTAAAATCCTTTAAAATCCCTTGAAGTTGTTGAAATCAATCAAGAATGCTTTGAAATCTTTTGAAATTCTCTAAAATATTTCAAATCCTTTGAAACTCCATTACATTACTGAAATCAATAGAAAATTCCTTGGAATCTTTTAAAATACCCTAAAATATTTTAATTCCTTCAAATTACTTAAATCAATTAAAAATCTCGTGGCATCTTCTAAAAAGCTTTAAAATATTACAAACATTTTGAAATCCCTTCAAGTTATTAAAATAAATCTACTACAATATTTTAAATCCTTTGAAACCCCATTAAATTACTGGAATCAATTGAAAATTCCTTGGAATATTTTTAAACACCCTACCATATTTAAAATCCTTTGAAATCATTTGAAACTTTTTCAAGCTCTTAAAAATTCCTTGGAATATTTTTTGAAAATACCCATAGTATTTCAAATTTTTTTTAAAAACCTTTAATTTATTGAAATCTATTAAAATACACTTGAAATCTTCTAAAATACTCTAAAATATTTTCAATCCTTGGCACATTTTTAATGCTTTTGAAAATTCCTTTCCATTTTTTAAAAAATACCCTAAAATCTTTCAAATCTCTCAAATCTATTAAAATGTTCCTGGAATCTATTAAAATAGCCTAAAATAATTCAAATCTTTGGAAATCCCTTGAAAATCTTTCAAGCTCTTAACAGTTTCTTGGAATTATTAAAAATACCCTAAAATATTTCAAATCGTTTGAAATCAAATTTTCGAAATGTATTAAAACTTTCTTGTAATCTTTAAAAATAACTAAAATATTTCAAAATAATGCAAGAATAAAAATTCAGAAATAGGTATAGGCCTGAATTCAATAGTGGTTACCCCAGGGGTTGTTTATTGATAGCAATGTGACTAAGGTGATTTTTTAGTTAAAAAAGGTGTCTATAGTGACTTTATCTTTAAAAAGTAACTGAAAAGTGATTTGCGACAAAAGTGACTAGAAGTGACTCTAGAGCCCTGACTGTTCTTGAAATCAGTTACTCACAGTGCTCCTTACAGAAATTCCCTGACTTTTGCAATTTTTTTCAAAGTCCCTAACTTTTCCCTGACTTTCCCTGACAAACAAGATTCCCTGACTTTTCCCTGATTTCCATCTTTTCCCTGACCTGTGACCACCCTGAGTTTAAATCCTTTTCAAACATTTTTCAAATTTGGGTTACAGTTGTTATGCGCTGGTCCGCCAAAGTTACCGGTAAAATGATCATTGTCTCCCAGTGCAGGACCTTTCGGGAGTGCTAACAAATTTATATTTTTGTAACACTTGCAAAGTAATACAGAGTTTTGAATAATACTGGAATTAAATTTTCAAAAAGAAAATGTCTTAAAAGAAAATAAGCTTCCCTTATGACAACTCCTAACCTGAATTCCAGGATTATAAGCAGATGACTTTTCCCTGATTTATGTGTTTTTCCTTGACCACCCTAGACTAGAGGTATGAAATGCAGTTTGATCTCGCACAATGTGTACACAGTCACTTAGCACGAGGTTGAAGGTTTAAGTTCTAAGTCAGACCGGAAGTAGGTCGAGGCGAAGCTTAGAGAGTTTATACAATCCTTCCATTTGAATCCTTGAAATTGAGCCTGATGATCTCAAGAATTCCTGTTCCACTTTATCCATAATTGGCACACCAAGTCGCTTTTAAGATCGATTGTACGCCCCCACGTATTTGTCAAGATTCCGTCAAGAACTCTACGGAAATTGCTGCATTTGGAACATCTTGTTTTCCTCCTAATTAACCTGTTACCTCTTCCGCAAACTCAAGGATGCTAATCAGCACATTCTGATTAATTTACTTTTGAAATATTTAGATTCATCGAGGGTGAAACCACCCTGGTAATCCAGTGTAATTCCAGGAATACACTTTTAATCCGGCTAATCTAGAGTAATACACTTGTGATCCAGATAATTCGAAGTAATTTAGGTAATTCGATAATTAACTTGTAATCTAGATCTTTTTTATTTGAAAATTCATATTTCTGGTTGAAAATTCAACTCTTTGGGTGAACAATTAGTATACTTTGTGGGAAATTCAACAATTGTGTCGAAAAGTCACTTTTGGTTAATAATTCAACACTTTTGTTGGAAATTCATCTTTTTTGATTGAAAATTCTACTACTTTGGTAAAAAATTCATTCCTTTGGTTTAAAATTTTACTATATTTTTAGAAATTCGTTTTTTTGGGGTTAAAAATTAAATTTTTCAACTAAAAATTTAACTTATACATTTTTTATTGTAAATTATATTTTTAGTTGAAAATTCAACTACTTAGTTAAAAATTCATGTATTTCGTTGAAAATTTGTCGTTTTTGGTGAAAAAGTAATCTTCTTGGTTAAAAGTTGAACTATTTTTTTTAAAATTCATTGTTTGGCTTCTTGGTTTTAGGGCAAATTTCCTCTCTTCGATTGAAAATTCATTTCTTAACTGTAGATTTA
This sequence comes from Andricus curvator, assembly GCA_932195095.1. Taxonomy (NCBI): domain Eukaryota; kingdom Metazoa; phylum Arthropoda; class Insecta; order Hymenoptera; family Cynipidae; genus Andricus; species Andricus curvator. The sequence continues at coordinate 64,319 of CAKNYM010052115.1, forward strand.
ACTATGTCAGTTAAAGATTTATCTGTTTAGTTACAGATTTATCTCTTTGATTTAAAATTGAACTATTTTGTTGAAAGTTAAATTATTTGTAAATAATTATTTGTAAATAATTATTTGTAAATAATTATTTGCTTTAATTGAAAATGCAAGTATTCCATTTTTATGTATAAATTTGTCTTTTTCAGTTAAAAATTCAATATTTGGATGAAAATTCATGTTTTTTTTTTAAATCCGTCTTTTTCGGTAGAAAATTAATCTTCTCGGTTGGAAATTTATGTTTTTGGTTTGAAATTCAATTATCTGGTTCAAAATTAATCTACTTTGTGGGAAATTCAACAATTGTGTAAAAAAGTCATATTTTTGTTGAAAATTCGTCTTTTTTTTATTGAAAATTCAACTATTTTGGTAGAAAATTCATTTCTTTGTTTGAAAATGTAAATATATTTTTTTAAATACGTCTTTTTTTGGGTTGAAAATTAATTCTTTTCACTAAAAATTCAACCATTCCACTTTGAGTTGAAAATGAATCTTTTTCAGCTTAAAATTCAACTTCTTGGTTAAAATTTGACCTCTTTTGTTATTATTCGTTATAAGTTTATCTTTTTTAGTTGAAAATTCAACTAGTTGGTTGAAAATGGATCTATTTTGTTAAAAAATCGTTCTTTTTTTGTTGAAAATTTATTTCTAACTGTGGATTTAATTATTCAAATCAAAGATTTATAATTTAAGTTAAAGATTCATGTCTATGTTTTGAAATTGGACTATTTTGTTGGAAATTGAATTTTTTGTGAATAATTAATTCATTAAATAGAAATTGTAGGTATTCCATTTTTAGTTGAAAATTTATCTTTTTTATTACAAACTAACACTGTTTGAATGAAAATTCATGTATTTTTATTTTTAAATCCGTCTTTTCCGGTAAAAAATTTATCCTCTTGGTTGAAAATTTATATTTTTGGTTGAAAATTCAATTATTTAGTTAAAAATTAATCTCTTATGTACAAAATTTAACAATTTTGTGAAAAAGTTTTTTTAAATAAAAAATTCAACTGTTTTGTTGAAACCTTGCTTATTTGTGTTGATAATTTAACTTCAACTGTTTTTTATTTAAAATTAAAATGCGATTTGGCTGAAATATCAGTATTACATTTTTCATTGAGAATTCATTTCTTTTGGTTAAAAATTAATCTGCTTTGTTGAAGATTCAACAATTTTCTTAAAAAGTAATTTTTTCGTTTGAAGATTCTTCATTTTATTTGAAAATTCATCTCTTTTGTTGAAAATTGTAATTATTGTCTTAAAAAATCATTGTTTTTTGGTTGAATATTTATTTTTTGGTTGAATAATTACTTCTTAACTAAAAATTTAACTATTTCATTTAAAGATGCATCATTTTAGTTAGAAATTCACCACTTTGGTTAAAAATTCGACTATTTAATCGAAAATTTGTTTTTTTATTGGTTTAAAATTAATTTTGTCAACGAAAATTTAACTATTCCATTTTTGGTGAAAAATTTATTTTTTTTATTAGAAAATTCAACTATTTGATTGAAAACGTTTCGTTATCAGTTTAAAATTGAACTTCTTTGTCTTTTCTTGTCTCTGTCGATAGAAAATTAATCTGCTTTGAAAATTTCACTCTTTGCTCAAAAGTTGATCTATTTTGTTGAAAATTAAATCCACCAGAATTTTATGTAATCCAACGCAATCCAGTGTAATCCGGAGTAATCTTGGGTAATCCAAATTAATTCGATATATAGAGGTAATTCAGAGTAATCCGATGTAATCCGGAGTAATCTACACCTCCGATGGACCGAATTTTTAGGAGTTGGTTCGCCCTCGAGTTTGCTAGAACAAGATGCAGAAGTTTAATAAATGAAGTCCAATAAATAATTTTTGAACATTGTTCAAGATGAACAAAAATTTACATTTTTTAAAGATGATTTCATCTTATATTTTCAGGGTGGTCCAGTTTCTGCTTTCCCGCTGAATCAGACATTGATGAACATCTATGGCCGCAGGTCGGCCAGTCCTGATGTTTCTGGTTCAGTAGATTTGAATCAGGTGAGTAATATGAAAATTTTAATGAAATAAAGACCCATGCAGAAATTTCGATCTGGCTCCGATCGGGCCCAGATCGGGAATCCCGATCAGGGCCAGATCGCGGATGAAACACACGCCCAGACCGGGGCCAGGTCGGGACTCCCGATCAGGAAACCCGATCGGTACCCGATCAGTCTCATTATAATCCATTTTATGAATTTCGCGAATAAAGAGCAAATTATAAATTATAAACTATCATTTATTTAAAACCGCAATAACATACATTCAATTTGAGAAAACTCGAAACTAGTTTAATTATACTTTTGAGAAACGTAAGGTTATTGTAGATGGTATAAGTTGCCAGAATTGGTTTGTTCTTTATGAAAAAAATGTTAAATAACCAGAAATATGAAAAATAAATGTTCGACAAAAGAGTTGATTTTTTTACCAAGAAAGGTGATTTTTATTTGAAAATTTGAATTTTCCTATTTTGATTGGAAATTTATCATTTATAATTTGAAAATTTAACTATTTGGTACAAAATTTATGTATTTTTAGGAAAATTCATCTTTTTGACTTAAAAATTCAACAATTTCGTTGAAAATAAATGTTTTGTTGTTAAAAAATTTTCTTTTTTTGTTGAATTCAATTAGTTGCAAATTCGTTTTTTTCTTGAAAATTAGTTTTGTAAACTGGAAATTAGACGATTCATCTAAATGGTTGAAAATTTGGCTTTTTGGCTTAAAAATTTAACAAAATATTTGATTAAAATTTCATCTGATTTCTTGAAAATTAATCTTGTTCTGTTGAATTAACCTATTTTTTATTGAAAATTTACATCACCAAATCACTGGTTGAAAGTTGAACTACTTTGTTGAAAATTTTATTTGTTGGTTGACAAATCGTCTTTTATTTAAAAATTGAACTATTTTGTTCGAAAATCGATTTTTGTTCGTTGAAAAATGATTTTTTCCAATTAAAAATTTAACTTTTTAATTTCGGGTTAAAAATTGAGTTTACGAGTTCAAAACTCCCCTTTTTTGAAGTAAATTAATGTTCCTGGCTGAAAATTCATCTATTTTGTGAAAAATCTGTCTTTTTAGGTTGAATTCACCTGTTTTTGATTTAAAATTAACACCTTTTTTGACTGAACATGAAATTACTTGTTTGAAAGTTGAAGTTTAAATTTAAACTTGATCATAAAAATTAAACGATGTGATAGAAAATTACATTTTTGTTGAAAATTCATCTTTTTGGTTATAAATTTAATAATTTAGTTAAAAATGCATATTTTTGTATGCATGTTTTTTTTTTGTTAAAAGTTAATTTTTTATCTAAAAATTTAACTATTCCATTTTTTGGTCAAAAAACATCTTTCTTCAGTTGCAAATTCAACTATATGGTGTAAAATTCTTGATTGATAATTCATCTATTTGTTTAAAGATTCAACTTTTCGGGTTGAAATTTCAACTGTCTTCAGAAAATAAGCCTTTTTGCTTGAAAACTAAAATATTCCGTTAAAACTTAAACTAATTTCTTAAAAATTCGCTATTTTTCCTTGACAGTTCAACTATTTGATTGTTAATGCAAGTGTTTGGTTTAAAATAATTTGTTTTTGTTGAAAATTAATTTGTTTTTGTTGAAAATGTATCTTTTTGGGTTGAAAATTCAACTATTTTGTTGATAAAACAATATATTTCGATTTCAAATTATAGGGATCTAAAGTGTTTCACATTGAATTCAGTAAGCGGTATTTACAAAAACAATCAAAAATTGGTAAAATAATTTAGATTAACGATTAAACTGCTCCCGAAAAAATAAAATAAAAACAGTTTATGCTAGCATTTATAGGATGAAAGTTGAAGAGAGATTCAACAATTTCAAATTTTTCAAGAATTCTTTTACCAATCGTTTGGATGTCATGTGATCGCGGTTGGAAGCTCACTTTTGAAGTTTGGACGACGAAATTGTGTGAGTTATCGAATAAAAAAGTCATTAGCACCATAATCGCGAGCGCCGCTTTCTCAAGTGGTAGTGACCTTCTTTGGTCAGCCGTGTCCTTGAATATAATATGGTGTGTCATTCGGTCTTGTAAAAATCTTTTTTAGATGGTTTACGTTAAAAATTATTTCAAAAACTGGCTAGATAATGAGAAAAAATATTCTTCATTTTTAATGTAAATTTTTTATACTTTTCAACATCCTGGCTATTTTTCGAAATGTGCAAAAAAATATTCGCGAGCACCCGCTTAGGGCCCGAAAAGACTGAATAAATGATGAGTATGAAAATTAATTTCTTTTTAGAGTTCATTTTTCATGTTTGATACTTTTAAACACCCTGGCTTGTTTGGAAATATGCAAAAAAATTATTTGAAATTGATACTTAGAACATTTTTGGTCAGGATGTTGAAAAGTATAAAAAATGAAAAACTTACATTAAAAATAAATAATTTTTTTTCTCATTATCTAGACAGTCTCTGAAATCATTTTAAACGTAAACCATCTAAAATATATTTTCACAAGACCGACTGACACATCACATTATATTTAAGGACACGGCTGACCAGAAAAGGTCACTACCACTTGAGAAGGCGCTGCTCGCGATTATGGTGCTAATGACTTTTTTATTCGATAACTCACACAATTTGGTCATCTAAATGACAAAATTTGGTTTCCAAACGTGACCAAACGATGACCAAACGATTCCATTAAAGAAAAGATGAATATTTAAATGTTGGTGTGCTAACTTCATGGACATGCAAAAGGGTGTAAGTGCCAAATTTAGGAAATTCGTTTTATTGGCTCAAAATAATTATCTAGGGTAAAAATTCTTGTTTGGTAATTTTTTTAAAGTGTAATTTCTCGTTTATACCTATTCTTTTCACGATTCAATAAAAGTAATTAATAGCTGGAAAGTACTTTTTTTTGTTTAACAAGTGTTTTCTCGGAGATGGTTCCTTTTTTCAAAGCAATCTTTCAACATTCAATAGAACCTGACAGTATCTCAAAATATTTTCGTAGCTTTTTGTTTAAAATTAAATGCGTTAAAGTTAGACAGTTTTTTATGTCTCCTATAAAATTCGCATTTTGATACTTACGCCCTTTTGTCCGAAAAACCTGAAAATATAAAAAAAATGGTTAAAAATCTAGTATACGTAATACAAGACTATTCTGCATAGTTCTGAGACGGACTTTGGAATACAGTATTATAATTTCCTAAATATTTATTTTTTCAATTAAACCCTATAATAATTAATTAATTTTCGCTTTTAGAGTGAATGCCTCGTTTACCCGAAATGTCTAATGAGGAAAATTTAATTAAACTTTACACGCAAACACAAATAATATAAAACCATGATACCATATCCAAGTTAATTAATTCCCGATATCAGCGTATTGTACTATCGGAATCATAAATACGAAATTTGTATCTCCCACAAAAAAATGTAATTGATAATTTCCACCTACAACTGGATAATTAAAATGACCATTGCAATATTGATTAAAATTAAGTTTTGAACCTTCTCATAGAATATACAGAGTGGCTGTAGGTCAGGGAAAACCTGGAAATCAGGGAAAAGTGAGGCAATTTTATTTGTTAGGGAAAGTCTCGGAAAAGTCAGGAATATTGAAAAAATCTTGCAAAGGCACGACATTTATATAAGAGGCACTTTAAATAACTGTCAAAAATAATACATTTGAAATATTACAATTTTAATTCGAAATTTTTGTATTCCGCTTATCAAAAATTCTAAGTTACAAATGTTACAAATATTACAAGATTAAGATTCTAGTCTTTAAATATTAATGGTCAGGGAAAATGGAAAATTTGTCATGAAATATTACGAAATTTTGAAAATGAATTTATCCACCTTGTATTTATACCTAATTATATTTTTTTCATTTGCTTCCTCCTGATGATTATATTTTTCGCTACAAATTGTATTATTTGGTTGAAAATTCAACTATTTTGTTAAAAAAGTCATCCTTAATGGTTGAAAATTCGTCTTTTCAGGTCAAAAAGTCAACTATTTTAGTGGAAAATTAACCTTTTTTTAAAAGGTCTTATTTGTGTGAAAATTCCTCTTTTTGTCTTAATAATTCATCTTTTGCAGTAGAAATTCAATATTTTTTGGATGAAAATGCAACTGTTTGGTTGAAAAATAATCTTCTTTGTTTGAGGATTAAAAGATTCTTGTAAAAGTTTAACTACTTAGTCATAGAGGACTACTTCCTCATAGAGGAAGTATTAGTGATTTTTTTGAATAATAGACAAACAAAAGTCTACATAATATTATTAATAATTAATTAATAATATTTATTAATTTAATAATTAATAATAATGATAAATCAAATTTTGTATTCGAAATTATAATCTTTCGAGCTGGAAAAGGCAAAGGAAAATTTCTGTCGCACCCTATCCCTTTCCCAGTTTTATGATTTCTTTACCAAAATTGTCAGAATTATTCTATTTGAAAATGTATGATTAAAAAGTCTTTTCTATTCATGCGTCAACTTTGAATTATGTCGATGAAAAAAGTTTTTCTGTTTGAAACAGATTTTTCAAATATTATGAATGAGCATAACTTCCTCAATCTTCAATAAAATGTATTAATATTATAGATCAATCGATTTTGCTCGAATCAAGGAATCTTTTCCGTTATTGCATCAATTTCGAATTATGTTAGTGAAAAAAATTTTCCTATAAAAAAAAACCGTTTTTTCAAATATTATGCATTACCATAGCTTCCTTACTGTTCAATAAAATGTATCAATATTATAAGTCAATCGATTCGCCTCGAATCAACACATCTTTTCTATTCTCGCATCAACTTTAAATAATGAGGATGAAAAAATTTTTACTATAAAAATCCATTTTGAACATAATATAAATGACGATAACTTCCTAACTCTTTAATAAAATGTATTAATATTATAGTTCAATTGATACGTCTCGAACCAAGGAATCTTTTATATTCTTGCATCAACTTTGAATTATGCTAATGAAAAAAGTTTTACTATTTAAAACCGATTTTCAAAATATATAAATTACCATAACTTCGCTACTCATTAATAAAACGTAATAATATTATAGGTCAATCGATTCTTCCCAAACCAAGGAATCGTTTATATTCTTGCATCAACTTTGAATTATGCTAATGAAAAAAGTTTCACCATAAAAAACCGATTCTTAAAATATTATTAAGTCCTAAAAAAAATGCAATAAATATTTGTAGAAATCCTTTGGCCAGTTTCAAGATATTAGTGGTGAAAATAAGCCTTCCAAATTCCATCAATTTATCTGCAACCGTTTTCAAGTTATCGTGTTCACAAAAAAGTGTTACCATTACAAAGCTTCCTCTATGAGGAAGCAAAATTTATGTTTTTGTTGAAAATGCGGTTGAAACGTTCGAAATTTGTATTTTTAGATGCAAAATTTTTTCTGGTTGAAATTTAACTATTTTGTTGAAAATTCGTTTTTTTTTTGGTTGAAAATTAATTTTCTGTATTAAAAACTGAACTTATCAATTTTTGGGTTTTAACATTCATCTCTTGTGGTAGGAATTTCTCTTTTTTTGTTGGAAATGCAACTGCTTTTGGTTAAAGTTTATTATTTTTGGTTTGAAAATTAATCTGTTTCACTTCTGTTTAACTCATCCTTTTAGGTTGAATGTATTTTTTTATTATTTATAATTAAAATCTTTTTTGGCCGAAATATCTACATTTACTTTATTTGTTGAAAATTCACGCGCATGGAGTACAGAACGTTCGAATGAACGAAATTTTTTATTGGTGGCTTTTTAACATAGAAACTAAAAAATGCATTCATTTATATTGCAAAAAATAGATTACGAAAAAAAGTGGTATTGCATTATTTTAAATTGTATTTGGAACAATATTTGTAGATAAAATAGAATTGGGAGAAAATATTTCGTTCATTTGAAGGTTCAGAACTTCAGGTACATTGAAAATTCATTTGTTTTGGTTGAAAATTAAACTACTCCTTAATGGTAAGCACCTTGTTAAAAATTATTTTTTTCTTGAAATATTTTTTTTATCATTTTAGTTTAAAATTCGTCTCTTTGGTTAAAAATTCCTTTTTATTTTATTGAAAAATTAACTATTTCAGTTGACGATTTACTACTTTAGGTAAAAATTCATCTTTATGGCTGAACGGTGAACTATCTTTTTGAAAATTGATCTTTTTTAATGGAAAATTCAACTACTTCGGTCAAAGTTAAGCTAATTTAATAAAAATTTATATTTTCAGTTGCAGGATCAATTTTCTGGTTGAAAATTTGACTATTTTGTTGGAAATTCGTTTTTTTTCTTGAAAATTAATTTTTTTCTGAAAATTCGACTTCTACATTTCTGGTTTCAAAATTTATTTCTTTTTGAAGAAATTTCATCTTTTTTATTTGAAATATCAATTATTACATTTTTTGTTCAGAATTCATATTTTAGTTGAAAATTCAAATTTTGGGTTGAAAATTAAGCTTCTTTAATTGATGATTCAGGTATCTTGTTGAAAATTCGTCTATTTTATTACACTTAACAGTTTTTTTATTTAAGATTAAAATCTACATTGGTTGAAAATTGAATTACTTGGTTAAAGCAATTTATTAAAAAATAATTTTTTTCGACGATTTATCGTTTAAGTTGAAAATTCATCTCTTTGGTTGAAAATTCATTTTTAACTCAAAATTCAACTATACCAGTTGAAGATTCATCATTTTCGTTCAATTTTAATCTCTTTGACTAAAAATTGCACTATTTTGTAGAAATTCGATTTTTTTTTATTGAAAATTTAACTACTTTGTTAATAATTTTTTTAATGGTTGAGGGTTCATCTCTTTGTTGAGAAATTTAACTATTTAGTTGAAAAATCGTATTTTTTGTAGAATATTTTTTATTTGGTATTTTTTATTTGAAGAATTAAAATTTTTGTTTGAAAATTCAACTTTCATGTAAGACATTCGTCTTTTTGGCTTAAAAATGTAACTATTTTGTTGAAAATGCAACTGTTTTTGGTTAAAGTTTATTCTTTTTCAATTCGAAATTCGACCATTTTGTTGAAAATTCAGGTTTGTAGGTTGAAAATTCAAATAATTGTTTAGAGATTTATTTTTTTAGTTGAGGTAACTATTTAGTTGTAAATTCGTCTTTTTTGTAGAAAACTAATCTTCTTGCTTTGAAATTTTGTCTTTTTTTGCATAAAAGTTCAACTGTCAAAATAAAAATTCGTCTTTTTAGTTAAAAAATTCAAATTTTGGGTTAAAAATTTCACTGTCTTCTAACAAATTCATCTTTCTCACTTGAAAATTCAACTATTTCGTTTAAAATTCAATTATTTTGTTAAAAGTTCAACTATATCGTTGAAAAATCGTCTGTTTTGCTTTAAAGTTCAACTTTTTTGCTGTAGATGGGACTCTTTGGTTAAAAATTAACTCTCATTTTTTTTTAAATCAACTATTTGTTTGAATATTGAAATATTTCGTTGAAAAGACATTCTTCTATTAGGGCAGAATATTCTTTCTTTTAAAATAAAAATTCATCTGTTTTTGTTGAAAATTCTAATGTCCTTTGAAAAATTAATTTATTTAGTAAAAATGCCACTGTTTCTGGTTAGATTTTAATCTTCTTTATTTTTTTTAATTTGGTTAAAAATTGAACTATTTTGTTGAAACTTTTATTATTCAATTGAAAATTTAACCATATTGCTAAAAAATTATCTTTTAGGTCGAAAATTCAATTGTTAGGTTGAAAATTCATCTTTTTGGATAGAAAGTTCCCTGTCATGCTGGCAGCCGTGATTCTTGCGGAAAGTTTAATTAAGTGCAAGATTGATGAATATCTCGCAGAATCTACGGGAGGTCGAAGATTTTCTACCTGGCAAATCGCTTGGGTGCAATTTTGAAGCACGTCGACTTGGAATAATCGAATAGCTTCACTAGTCATATAAATTGGAGACGTTACACGACAGCTTACCCCAAGGACGAGTGCAGCCATCGAAGACCTGATTAGTTCAGAGTCGGTTGAGCCCAACGATAAATTTTCCTGACATGTCATTTCACTTTAAAGACTGAAATCTAAAAGAATTTCGAATTTATTAGAGATAAATGTCTCATTATTCTCTACCAAAGCCCCTCTTCCTTTATTTCTTTTGTCCACATTTCCCCGTTCCCTTCTTCGTTTATTATTTAAAATTTTACCTTCCATATACTCTCCTTTCCAACCTTCTCAATTTGACAATATCTTCACATTTATTTCTTCATACCATTTTTTTCATTGTGTTAATCTTTCCATATATCTTTCTTTCCTCTTTCTACATTTCAACCTTTCTATTCCTTCATGTCTTCTACTTTCCAAAACCCATCTTCTACATCATATTTGTAATTGGGTAATTAGAATTGACCTATGCCCTTTCTTTATATCCAGGAACCTCCGTCCAAAAATACAATATTATCCTTGCGCACATATTCAATAGTTCTATTCACCTTCCTCAATCTATTAAAATCTCTTCTTCCCTAATAACCATATCTGTTTCCTTCTTTAACATTTTTTATTCATTCCCTTATGTATGCAATCTGATTTCTTTGCAATATATATCTTTTCTACATTTCTACCTTTCTATCAGATCAAGCATTTTTTCCTTCTGCTTCTCACTTCTCCTATTTTCCTACCTTTCTTCTACCCCCCAAGTCTCCTCCACCTATTCGACACTCCATTTCTCCGTTTTCCCATACATCCTTTCCGTTGCTCAATCGTAATCATGCTGTCCCCTATATCCTTCCACCAACCTTTTTATTTTTGCAATCCCTCCATTTTTCTTCCCTCTTACTCCATTGTAACCTTTCACTCCTTTTCGCTTTCTAGTCTCCAAAACACATCCTGTACATATTTTATGTAATTTCTCTACCACTTTCCTTTCTTTCCATCCCCAAACCTCCGGCCCAAAGCCCAATTTCAACCATGCCAAAATATCTGACTGTTCTATTCTTATTTCCTTGTCTTTTGAAAAATTACTTATTTCCTCATTCCTATTAACCATACCTATTTAATGGTGTGTCCAACATTTCTTATGCTTTCCCTTATATGTGCTTTCTGTTCTTGATTTGTTTGCAATATATACCTTCTCGATCTTACTACCTTTCTATGGCCTTAAGTATTCTTTCCTTCTACTTCTCCCTCTTCCTACTGGCCAACGTTTCTTCTACTCTTGGTTGTCTCCAAAACCCATCTTATACATCTTTCGTTTAATTTCTCCACACCTTCCCTTTTTTCCACACCAGGAATTCCACTCCAAAGCCCAGTATTAGCCATGACAACATGTTGAATAGTTCTACTCTTCTTCTTCAATATTATCTTAATCATGCTATCCTCCCTATGCTTTCACCAACCGCTTTATTTTTGCAACCCCTCCACCTATCTTTCCACTTCCTAACCTTCCCATTCATTATTGTCCTCCAGTCTCAAAAACCCATCTTATACCTCTTTCCTTTAATTTCTCTACACCTTCCTTTTTCCACACCAAAAACTTCCACTCCAAAGCCCAGTATTAGCCATGACAACATATTGAATAGTTATACTCTTCTTTTCCAATATTATCTTAACCATGCCATTCTCCCTATCCTTTCACCAACCTTTTTATTTTTGCAACGCCTCCATCTTTCTTTCCTATTTCTAACCTTTCCATTCATTATTGTCCTCCACTCTCCAAAATCCATCTTATACATCTTTCGTTTAATTTATCTACACCTTCCCTTTTTCCACACCAAAACTTCCAGTCTAAAGCCCAATATTAGCCATGATAACATAGTGTATAGTTCTACTCTTCTTCTCCAATATTATCTTAATTATGCTATTCTCCTTATGCTTTCACCAACCTTTTTATTTTTGCAACCCCTCCACCTATCTTTCCTCTTCCTAACCTTCCCATTCATTATTGTCCTCCAGTCTCCAGAACCGATCTTATACCTCTTTCGTTTAATTCCTCTACATCTTCCCGTTTTCCATACCAAAACTTACACTCCAAAGCCAAATATTAGTCATGACAACATATTGAATAGTTCTACTCTTCTTCTTCAATATTGTATAAATTTCTTCTTTCCTATTAACCATACCATCGTGCATTTTGTTCCTGATTTATTTGCAATATATACCTTCTCCATTTTTCTACATTTCTATCTCCTCAACTATTTTTTTGTTCTTCTCCCTCTCCCTATGTGCCTACCTTCCTTCTACTCTTGGTTTTCCTAAACATCTCCTTTATCCTTGTTCATAATCCTTCCCAAACATTTTTTATTAAATGTACGGAATTTTTATTCATTATTGACATTTTCTATTCTTCTACGTTCATTAGTAACCTTATAGCCCAATGCTGATACAATCCCTCCTGTGCTCAATACCACTGAAAACTCTACTACAAGCTAGCAGTTCTATATAATCACAAGTCCAACTTTTAATGAGGATGAAAATGTCAATAGATATTAGGGTGATTTTTTTCAGCTTTTTTTCAAATTCAACTTTGCACCCCCACAAATTGTTCCTTTTGTCGATAAAATGTCCTCTGATTTGTTTCAGAATTGAAAAAAATATATAAATAGAGGTCGCTCAAGGCCATTTTAGGGCAAAAATGCTCATTTCTAATAAAATTGACGCTATTCATTGATTATTCCTTTCTGGCGCGCATGAATTGTGTTCCTTACAATTCAATATTGCACGAAGATTTTTCTCAGAATTAAAAAAAAATATTTAGAGGTCGCTCAAGGCCATTTTAGGGCAAAATTGCTCATTCCTAATAAAATTGACGCTATTCATTGATTATTCATTTCTGGCGCGAAGGAATTGTGTTCCTTACAATTCAATATTGCACTCAAATTTTTTTCAAATTTTTACCATAACATTCAAAGGTCGCTCAAGGCCATTTTAGGGCAAAAATGGCCATTCGTAATTAAATTGACGCTATTAATTGATTATTCATTTCTGGGGCGTATAAATTTTGTTCTTTACAAGTCAAAATTGTACTTAGATTTTTTTCAGATTTTTAAAAATAACATTCAAAGGTCGTTCAAGGCCATTTTAGGGCAAAAATGGCCATTATTAATTAAATTGACGCTATTTATTGATTATTCTTTTTTGACGCATATAAATTTCGTTCTTTGCAAGTCAACATTGCACTCAGATTTTTTCAGACTTTTACAATGACATTCAAAGGTCGCTCAAGGACATTTCAGGGCAAAAATGG
>CAKNYM010052115.1:77907-90651 GCA_932195095.1 Andricus curvator
ACGCTATATATTGATTATTTATTTCTGGCGCGCATGGATTTTCTTCTTTATAAATCAAAATTGCACTTAGATTGTTTTCAGATTTTTACAAATAACATTCAAAGGTCGCTCAAGGACATTTCAGGGTAAAAATTGCCATGCCTAATTAAATTGACGCTACTTATTGATTATTTATTTCTGGCGCGCATGGATTTTCTTATTTACAAATCAATATTGCACTTAGCTTTGTTTCAGATTTTTACAAATAACATTCAAAGGTCGCTCAAGGGCATTTCAGGGCAAAAATGGCAATTTCTAATTAAATTGACGCTATTTATTGATTATTCATTTCTGACGCGCACAAATTTTGTTCTTCACAAGTCAAAATTGCACTCAGATTTTTTTCAAACACTTACAATGACATTCAAAGGTGGCTCAAGGTCATTTTCTTGATAAAATGTTGATTCAAATAAAATTTCTCTAGTTATTTTTTGAGAAACAGTGTCCACTGTTGTAAAGAACAAAATTCATATGCGTCAGGAATAAATAATCAATAAATAACGTCAATCTAATAAGGAATGGCCATTATTGTCCTAAAATGGCCTTGAGCGGCCTTTGAATCTCATTTTAAAAATCTAAGTGCAATACTAAATTGTAAAAAACAAAGGTTTTGCGCACCAAAAATAATTCATCAACAAATAGCCTCAATTCAATTATGAATAGCCATTTTTCCCTCAAATGGCCTTGAGCGACCTTTGAATGTTATTTTAATAGTTTGAAAAAAATTTGAGTGCAATATTAAATTGTAAAGAACACAATTCATGCGCGCCAGAAATTTATAATCAATAAATAGTGTCAATTTAATTACGAATGGCCATTTTTGCCCTGAAATGGCCTTGAGTGACCTTTGAATGTTATTGTAAAAATCTGAAAAAATCTGAGTGCAATATTGAATTGTAAAGAACACAGTTCATATGCCCCAAAAATTAATATTCAATAAATAGCGTCAATTTGATTAGGAATGAGCATTTTTGCCCTAAAATGGCCTTCAGCGACCTCTAAATATTTTTTTTTTAATTCCGAAACAAATCAGAGGTCATTTTCTCGGCAACGGGAAGAATTTGTAGGGGTGCCAAGTTGAATTTAAGAAAAAGCCAAAAAAAATCACCCTAATAGATATATTAGGAGGGGTTAAAGGTTGAGCAAAGTAAGGAGCAGCAAGTATAATTAAATCTAGTGGAGAACGCAGGGGTAAAATTCAGAATTTGCTTGAAGTTCTGAACGTTCAAATGAACGAAATTTTTTACTGATGACTTTGTAAACCAGAAAAAGTGCTCAAATGTTTGTTAATTTATATTGGAAATAATTTATTATTGAAACAGAATTATAATTCATTTTTTTAAATGCAGTCGGAACAATATTTAAGGGTAAAATAGAAATGGGGAAAACTATTTCGTTCATTTGAACGTTCAGAATTTCGGGTACATAAATTGGGATAGGAGTGATAGGAGCACATTAGAGGTATGGAAAATTAAACATCAGGATGATTAGAAAATTTTTGACAAGATGTTTGAATAGGATTTAGGAATAAGTGAGGCTAGGAAGATATTTATTCAGAAAAAAAAATCAGGAAAAATAGGTTTGTCAGGTTGTGTGATCACAGTAGACGAATACCAGGAGTATGGTCGGAAAAGTAGTGGAATCAAGACTAACTACATAGCTCGATAGAGATTGATGAGTGGTAGTTAAAGCTTGTGGTTACTTTAAAATTAACCGGGATGAAAAATTGGGTGAGGTTAAGGTAATAAGGGAAATAGAGGTGCTTGATCTATTAGCAACAATCCCCCAATTTTTCTTCTACAACATCGAAGCAGCCTCGTCATTAAAAACCTTCTAACCGAATATTTTAGTACACCACACATGTACAATATTTACTGAAAGGAATAACGATATCTCATCATTCGAAAAATATTTTCGCATCATTGTGTTAATCATTTGCTCATATGAGATGAAATATAATATCATAATTAGGAATTTGTTAGCATGGTGTAATTATCGCTTGCTCGAAGCAAAATCATATATAACATCTAAACAGCATCAGATATCCACGTTTAACATATGGTCAGATCTGAATATATTTGATATGCTTTCGTTACTACTGCTTAATGGTATTAATTAATTAGGAGCTGTTCAAAAAAAACTTTACTATATTTTGATCACCCCCCCCCCCCCAACCCTTTCAGTCAAATTTTTTTTTACGATTTCATTTGTTAACCGCCTAAAAAAATGATCTCAAAACTGGGGAAATAGGGGGATTTTTCACGAAAATAGGGAAATAAATACATTTAAATAAAATTAATGTATAGGTTTCATATTAAATTCAATATAAAATGCTTAGGACTTTAAGTCAAAATATATTTCCTGCTCAACAAAATAGTTAAATTTTCAATCAAGCAAGATTGATTTTCTACCAAAAGAGATGAATTTCCAACGAAAGATTAGAGTTTTCAAACTAAAAAGGCGATTTTCAACAAAATAATTGAATTTTCAACAAACAAATTAACTGTAAACCAAGTTGTTGCATTTACAACAAAATAGTTGAATTTTCAACAATTCAAATAAATTTTCAACAAAATAATTGAATTTTTGACGAAATCTTCGAATTTCCAACCTAATAAGATGAGCTTTCAACTAAATGGTCGAATTTTCAACAAAAAAAAATTAATCTTCAACGACAAAAAGAAGAATTTTGTAGAGGGCAGTTGCATTTTCAACCAAGAAAGATGAATAGTCAACCCAGAAGTTTTCCACCAAAAAAAATTATTTTTTAACCCAGAGGGACGAATTTTCTATCCAAAATGACATTGAGTTTTCGAAAAAGAATTGCTTTTTGACAAAATAGTTGATTTTTGAAGAGAAAATTAAATTTTGAAACAAATGGTTGATTTTTAAGTCCATAGTTGAATTTTCAACCTGCAAAGATGAATTTTCAACCAAATAGTTGAATTAAAAAATAATTATCAAACAGTTGTATTCACAAACAAATAGTTGATTTTTCAAATGAAAGGGACGATTTTTCAACAAAATATTTGAATTTTTAAACTACCAAGATTAATTTTCATCCAAATTGTTGAATTATTAAATAAAAAAGATTAAGCTTAAACTGAAAACTGTTCCATTTTTAACAAAATAATTGAATTTTTAAGCCGAGAAGAAGAATTTTTCAGAAGACCTTTCAATTTGTAATCTAAATGAGCGAATTTTCTATCCAAAAAGACGAATTTTGAAACATAACAATTGAATTTTCGACCAAAGAAGAGGACTTTTTAACAAAGTATAGTTGAATTGTTAACAAAATAATCAAATTTGCATCGGATGAGTTGAAACTTCAATCAAAGAAGATGAAATCTGAACAAAAAATATAATAGTTGGTATGTCAACCAAAAAAAGATTTTAATTTTAAATAAAAACAGTTGAGTTAAACCAAAAACGACGAATTTTCAAGAAAATAGTTGAATTTTGAACAAAAAACTTGATTGTTAACCCATCCTTAAATTATAAACTAATAACTAAAAAATTTCAATAAAAAATAGAGTAAGTAAATTTGCAGTTTGAACAAATAATTTGAAAAAAAAGAATTTTCAACAAAATAGTTAAATTTTCAACCAATTAGATGATTTTTTTTTATTAAAATGATAATTATTCAACCAAACAAATTAATTCTTGACCAAAAAGATTTTTTTTACCAAAAAGTTGAATTTTCAATAAAATACAAGAAATTCAAACCAAAAAGTTGAATTTTCAACTCAGAAAAATTAACTTTCAACCCACAAGTGAATGACTTTCAATAAAATAGTTAAATTTTCAATCAAACAGATGAATTCTCAAATAATTGAGGAATCATTAACAAAAAGAATATATTTTTAACAAAGCTGTTCAACTTTCTCCCAAGCAGTTGAGTTTGTAAATAAAAATATCAATTTTTTAAACAAAGACCGCATGGTAAAATTTTCTATTAAAAAAATTAATTTTCAATAACAAAATAAATAAATTTGGAACAAAATAGTTCAATTTTCACTAAAAAGATGAATTGCCCACCAAAATTAAAAATTTTCGACCAAAAAATGTATTTTCAAAAATCTAGTTTAACTTTTAACCAAGCAGTTGAATTTTCCAAAAAATAGTTAAATTTTCATTTGAGGAGATAGATATTCAACTACTAAAATAAATTTTTAATGAAGTAATTCAACTTTCAACCATTAACTCAAATTTTCAAACAATAAGATTAATTTTCTACCAAAAAATACGAATTTTCAACAAAATACATAGATTTTGAAACAAATAGTTAAATTTTCATCTAAAAATGATCAATTGTCAACCAAACATAGAATAGTTATATTTTTAATTAAAAAAAAAAACTAATTTGATAAACAGAATTCAAGTTAAATATTTAAACCAACAAATAAAATGAATGTTTAACAAAACAGTTCCACTTTCAACTAACCAGTTGAACTTTCAACCAAAAAAAAAAATTGAATTTTCGATTTTCCCTTATTTTTTGTGCTATCAAAATTTGAATTTTCGATTTTTCAAGAAAATTCAAAAAGTTTGTATGATGATCTTGTAGGAGTTTCAAAAAGCAACGTTTTTCTTTTTCTGACTTTCTTCATATCGTGCGTTGTTTGGCTTCAAATGTTCATTTTCGTTTGTTTTTTTTGGATTTTGAATATGCTATAACTCTGACATTTTTGTTTTCATCGAAAAAGTCGTAAGGATAAATTGTGCGATTTTCCGAGCACTACGAATAGCCGTACATAGAATTTTTGAATTTTAAAAAAATGGTCTCAAAAATTTGGAAAATTCTCTAACTTTTTGAATCTTTATTTAAAACAGCTTGTTAACCAGTAATTCAATGACAATTTTTAAATATTTAGGGTATTGATTTTATGTGAAAACTGACTATCGCGGATTTCTTTAAATCTCCACGTTTTGAGACCGCCTGAATAAAAAAAACTGGTTTTACGACGGTGTCTGTCTGTCGTTGTCGTTGTCTGTATACCGGATAACTTTTGAAAGACTAGCTGGATTGGATTGTGCTTTGGCACACAGTTCAAGGGACCAAAAAGAAAGATCGATTTTTCAAAGCATCAACAACTGTAATTTGGTGATTGTGAATTCTCTTTTGTTAAAGCTCCTTCGGCTTTAACGAACACATTCTTATCACGTATGCGATATCACGTATGCGTATCACGGCACGAGTGCGAAGCACGAGATACGTGATGAGAATGTGTTCGTTAAAGCCGAAGGAGCTTTAACGAAAGAGAATTCACAATCACCAAATTACAGTTATCGATGCTTTGAAAAATTGATCTTTCTTTTTGATCCCTTAAACTGCGTGCCAAAGCATAATCCAATCCAACTAGTTTTTCAAAAGTTATCCAGTATACAGACAACGACAACGACAGCCAGACATCATCGTAAAACCTGTTTTTTCGGATTCAGGCGATCTCGAAACGTGGAGATTTAAAAAAATCCGCGATAGTCAGTTTTCACATAAAATCAATACCCTCTTATTATGATGAGAATGTAATTAAATATGACATCAGGATAAGTATAACATAATAATTTGAAGCACCTTATATTAACTCTTTTCTGTATAATTACATTTAACCAGTATAAGTCTTATGAAACTAACGTCCCTGTTACCCGTGCTTGAAGGGAACTAATGGCAACAATTAGTGTGTAACTACCCAGGTTACTGCAGTTGTATCAAACTTCACGACATCTACTGTGGACCGCTACAATCTCTAATAACCACTACTATTTCCTTTTAATTGACTCGAATACTGTTAAACAATACGTCCCTACTCGAAAAGCTCGTAACTCTAAAGTAATTAAACCACTCTCTAAATGTAGTTTGCAAATTGTTTTGTAATATAAACTTCCATTCGATCTAACAAGGGGAGACTGCCAATTGTGAATCTCAGTTTTGGTTCATAATTTTTTTATTGAAACCTGAGGATTAATTTTCCAAAGCACTAATATGCGCTTTTTGCTGTTTTCGAGAAAATCGAGAACAGTTATAATCCGCCGGTAGATCAGGCAGAAGCGCTTCGGCTTTATAGCCAGGTTGCGTGTTCGATCCTCGCTGCCTGCACTTTTTTTTAATTAAATTTTTAGCATAATAATTTTCAACAATAATCTTCAAAAATTATTCAAATAATAATTTTTTTATTCAGGGAAAGATTCAAGGGATTTCAAAAAATTTCGGAGGATTTTAAATATTTCAGGGTATTTTTTAAAGTCTCCAAAGAATTTTGATTAGATGTTAATTACTTGAAGGTATTCCAAAGGATTTTGAAGATTTAATGGTATTTTTTAAACATCCCAGGAATTTTCAATTGCTTCAAGAAGTTTCAAGGGATTTCAAAAGATTTCAAAGGATTTACAATATTTTAAGGTTTTTTGAAAGATTTTAAGGTATTTTCAAGATTTTGAAAATTCAAAAGCGCTTCGGCTTTATAGCCAGGTTGCGTGTTCGATCCTCGCTGTCTGCACTTTTTTTTTAAATTAAATGTTTAGCATAATCATTTTCATCAATAATCTTCAAAAATTATTTAAATAATAATTTTGTTATTCAGGGAAAGATTCAAGGGATTTCAAAAAATTTCGGAGGATTTTAAATATTTTAGGGTATTTTTTAAATTCTCCAAAGAATTTTGTTTAGATTTTAATTATTTGAAGGTACTCCAAAGGATTTTATGGATTTAATAGTATTTTTTAAACTTCCCAGGAATCTTCAATAGTTTTAAGAAGTTTCAAGGGATTTCAAAAGATTTCAAAGGATTTACAATATTTTAAGGTTTTTTGAAAGATTTTAAGGTATTTTCAAGATTTTGAAAATTCTCAAGATTTGGGGTCATTTTAAAAGATTTCAAGGGATTTTATAAGATTTTCGAGGATTTCAATAATTTTAAGGAATTTTACAAGCTCTCTAGGTATTTGTTCAAGTTTTTCCGGATTGAGGAATTTCTTAGGATTTCAAAGATCTTCAAATATTTCAACGTATTCCCAAAGATTTTAAAGAATTTCAAAGATTTTAGGGTATTATAAAAGATTCTAATGAATTTTTAATAGATTCCAATAATATAAAGGAATTTTTAAGGATTTTGACGATTTTAAGGTATTTTCAAAAATTCCAAGAAATTCTCAAGAGCTTTAAAACGTTTAAAGGGATTTCAAAATATTTTAGGGATTTTAAAAGATTTTAACGGATTTGAAATATTTTAGGGTATTTTAAAATATTTCAAAAAATTTTGAATAGATTACAAGAAGTGGAAGATATTCCAAAGAATTTTGAAGATGTGAGCGTGTTTTTAAAATATTCCAGGATTCTTCAATAGGTTTTAAAAGTCTTAAGGAATTTCAGAAGATTTCAAGTTTTTTTATGTTAAAAATTAACTTTTGGACTGAAAATTCAACTGTTCCAGTTTTTGTAGAAAATTGATCTTTGTTTTAATTGAAAATTCGTCTTTTTAATTTGAAAATTAATTAGTCTTTTGGTCAAAATTTGAAAATTCATTCATTTTCTGGAAAATTTGTCTTTTTATGTAGAAAATTAATATTCTTGGTTGAAAATTAGTCTTTTTAATTGAAAATTGCAATTTGAACTTCAAAAGATTTTAAGCGATTTCAAAAGATTTTAAAAGATTGTAAATACAAGGCTGTTGGTTGAGAATGATTCCTCTTTGGTTGAAAATTCAAATTTTTTGTTGAAAATTCGTCTCTTTGGATTGAAAATCAACTATTTGGTTGAAAATTAACTTTTTTGTTGATTAATTATTTTAATAAAAATTAAACAATTTCATTCAAAAGTTCTAATTTATTTGGTTTGCAAATGCAACTGTTTTATTGGATATTCGGCTTTTTAAGTGAAAAAATAAACTATTTTGATACAAAATTCAACTGTTTCGTAGAAAATTCAACAATTTGTTTGAAATTTTGTTGCCTTTGTTGACTGAAAAATTTTGTTTGGTTGAAAATTTAACCCTTTTGGTAGAATTGTCATCTTTCTCGGTTTAAAATTCTTCTTTTTGGGTGAATTTACCAGTTCTTTATTTTTAATTAAATTTTTGCTTGGAAACATATCAGGTATTACGTTTTTGGTTGGAAAATAATTTTTTTTCACTGAATATTGACTATTCAATTTTTGGTTTAGAACTTCTCTTTTTCAGTTGAAAATTCAAAAACTTGGTCGAATTTTCAACTACTTTTTTTTCTCTCTCTTTTCTCTTCACTCTCTCTCTCTCTCTCTGCACTTTATGCGATCTCCTCAGAACTCATGATGATTCCTCACGAAAAATGTAAAAATTAATACATCAACGTTTCAATTCTGCCTTGTGGCCCTACTACTACACACTGTTTTCCAGGTAAAAAAGAATTCAAGGACTTTTCCAAGTTTTGAAAAGAAACTTCTTTTGGAACGGGAGTCAATTGAAAAAAACGATCCACCGCTCTCTCTCTTGCAAGTATACTTTCTATAGTCTATACCTCCTCTCTCTATTCGCGTCTCCCTTTTGTGCGGCGATTCGCAATTGCTCTGAAGACTCCTCTTCAATATCCCCACTACTGCCAGGCTAAGCAAAGCGTGTATGTGCTCTCTCTTTCCCTCTCTCTCTCTCTCTTCTCTCTGCACTCTCTTACCATGCGATCTCCTCAAAAATCATAATGATTCCTCACGAAAAATGTCAAAGTTAATTCATCAAAGTTTCACTTCTGCCTTGTGACCCTACTACCGTACTGTTTTCCAGATAACGAAGAATGCAGGGACTTTTCCAATTTTTTGAAAAGAAACCTCTTTTGGAACGGGAGTGATTTGAAAAAAAACAACTGACCGAACGAACGGATATATCTCTGTCTCGCTCTTGCAAGTATACTTTCTATAGTATATACCTTTTCTCTCTATTCGCGTCTCCCTTTTGTGCGGCGATTCGCAATTGCTCTAAAGACCCCTCCTAAATATTCCCACTACTGCCAGGCTAAGCAAAGCCTTATGTGCTCTCTCTTTCTCTCTTTTTTCTCTGCACTCTCTTACCATGCGATCTCCTCAAAACTCATGATGATTCCTCACGAAAAATTTAAAAGTTAATCCATCAAAGTTACACTTCTGCCATGTAGCCCCACTACCACTCACTTATTTCTAGGTAACAACGAAATCAAGGACTTTTCCAGGTTTTCAAGGATTTCCAGTACGCTAGATACCCTGGTAAAGGTGGAAATTAAGTTTTAAATTAAAAACTAGGTTGTGTGAATGAAAAATCGTTAGTTAACAACTCGAGAGCATGCTTCAGTAATCAGATACGTAAAGAGCAACGAGCATAGTGCGAAAACAAAGAAGAATCAAGCGACACGGAAGATTATTGGTCACGTCTGGTGCGCCATTTTAGCTACGATAATAACACGGATGGCCATCACTAGGCTCGAAACGACCGCAGACGATGTCGACGTTATCGGAAACATGTAAATTTCAGTGGCTTTGTCCTTTTGATGTCATCACTACTAAATTTAAATAATTGCCTCGATTTTCTCTTTAAAATTGTAAAGTAAAAGGAACTTTTTTTATTTGCCCTGCCATTATTCGCTTGGTAGATCACGTTGCCAGATTTCTTACAATTTCTTACATTTTTTGCAATTTTTACAATTCTCGCGATTACGTAAAGTTTACCACCGTTTTTACAATTTTGAACATTTTTCAAAATCTTCTATAAATGGTTTATGCAATCCTACCCAATTTTTGTTTACATTTGTACAATTTGGAATATTGTACAGTATAGCAGACTTCACAGTTTTTCCCCTATTCCGGTATTTTCCCCTTTCTAAAAGAATTTCTCTTTTTTTCTCTGATTTTAAGAAACTCCCCCTTTTTCTCGTTTTTTCGCTTAAAATAGTTGTCATGCCGAAAATCGGGAGTCTAAAAAAAGGTTTTGTAGGATTTTAAAAATTAAAATGTTATCAGTGAAGTCTCATGAAAGCAAAAACATTTTTCATGAATAAAGTTTAAAACTTACGAAAAATAATTATTATAACTACAGTTTTTGTAATTGAATTCTTTCTTACTGTCGCTTCTTACCAATTTTTTAAAAATGATTAAAATTTAATAAATTATAGCTTTTTTGGGCAAAAAATTCGATACAACTCTACTGTTTCTAATTTTTAAAATAAGTGAAGAATCTTCAAATATAAGTATTTGTTTAAAAAATGTTTCTTTCAAAAAAATTTGTTCTATCGATTTCCGTCATACAAAAATTGCTTTCAAAATTGACAGTACGCGGAAAAAATTTATCCGTGAAGAAGTCACGAACTTGTAGCTAGGTCTCGGATACGAGATAAAAAAATGAAACATTAAATCCTTATTTCTATGAGAAATATATGGATAAATTTCGAAGTTTCTTAAGAACAGTTCGAATTTCTTACGAACAGTTCCTGAAAATTTCAGACTGAAATAAAAAGAGGAAAAATTTTATTTGTGCGATTTAATTTTATATTAATTTATAAATTCGCAACTCAGAAGATTCGAACCTCAAACACTGCTGACTCACCAAGTTTCTAAACATAAACCAGGAGTGCGTAAACACGCGCAGCCATCGAGGCCAAACAAAATAGGTATTATAAAACTTCTAGCCACTCATCCGACGAGCTCGAGGCACACATACGAGCGCACACACGCACCGCGCGTGTGTGCGTGGGCCACGTACACGGAGACTTAGTTTCGAGTTCCCAGATTCGTCAGGCAAGCTCGTGAGTGCTCTGAGAATCTTTTCCCAATCACTCGTAATATTTTTGTAATTATTCACGTAAAAAAAAGTGATGAACCGTTTTAGAATTTTCACATCGAGTTCGTCAATCTTTCTCAAAGTTCGTAGGTTATTTACGAAAATACATAATTATCCGATGAATTTTTCTCATATCCGAGACCTAGCTACTAGTTCGTGACTTTTTTACGGATAAATTTTTTCCGTGTAGTAGTTTACTAGAGAATTTTTTCCATGACAAAATAAGTTATCAATTATTCAAATTCAACCATTTTTAAGAAATTGGTAAGAAGCGATAGTGAGAAGAAATTCAAATGCAAATAACATTGTTAAAGTAAAATTTGTTGCATGTTTTCAAATTTTTTTATTAAAAATAATTAAACCACTTCCTTTCAAATTATTTTTTTTTATTGGAAATTAATTATCCCAACTGAAAAAACTTTAATCCATTTTCGGCTGAAAATTGATGGTTTTTGGTTAAAAATTCCGACTATTAAATTTGTCGTTCTTAATTTACCCTTTTGGGTTAAAAATTCAACTACTTGGTTGAAAGTTGAAATACTTTGTTGAAAATTCACTTTATTGAATAAATATTAAACCATTTCGTTTAAAATTCTGTGCTTTTTTTTAGTTGAAAATTAATTTTTTGGATTGAAAATTGAAATACTCCATTTTTGGTTGAAAATTTATTGTTTTTAGTTGGAAAATTCAACCATTTGGTTGCTACTGCTTGTTGTTATTACTGGTTTTTGTTATTAAAAACTTATATTTGCGGCTTGAAATTTCAACTTTGTAGAAAATTTTTCCTTTTGGCTCAAAAATGCAACTGTTTAGTTAAAAATTCGTCATTTGGGTTGAAAGTTGTATTATTTTGGTAGAAAATTCAAATATTTGGCTAAAAAATGCACGTATTTTGTTGAAAACTCGTCTTTTTTTGGTATAATATTAATATCAATTGTTGAAAATTCCACTCATTGCTTGAAAGTTGAAATACTTAAAAAAATTCATTTTATTGGTTGAAGATTTAACTTTTTTTTTAAATCCTTTTTTGGGTTGAAAATTAATGTATTTTTCGAAAATTCTTCTTTCTTGGTAGACAATTAATTTCAATGATTTAGAATTCAAATTTTTGGTGGAAATTTGAAATACTTTCTCTAAAATTTATTTTTTTGGTTGACGATTTAACTATTTTGTTGAAAATTGATCGTTTTTAGTTGAAAATTCAACTACTTGCTTGAAAGTTAAACTTCTTAATTAAAATTCATTTTATTGGTAGAAGATTTAACTATAATGTTTGAAATTCTTTAATTTTTTGTTGAAATTTTTTCTAGCTGAATATTTAACTTTTCCATTTTTGGTTAAAAATTGATCGTTCTTAGTTGAAAAGTAAATTTTTGGTTGAAAATTCATGTATTTTGTTAAAAATTCATCTTTTTCATAAAAAATTATTCTGATTAGTTGAAGAATCAACTCGTTGGTTGTAAGTTGAGCGTCCGTCTTCTTAGATAGAAAAATTGGTCCTTTTGGATTTAAAATTCAAATGTCTTCTAAAATATTTGTCTTTTCGGCTTGAAAATTTAACTATTTCGTTCAAAATGTTTAGTCCGTGAAATAAGGGGGGAGTGATGGAAAAGGAGGGGTCGAGAAGTGGGGAAAATTAGGGCTGGAGAAGTGAGGGGGAAGAGGGGGGTTATGGAAAGGGAAGTAAGGAAAGTTAGGGGAAGTAGGGGTGGCAAGGGAGGGTAAATAAGGGATAGGGAAGTAGGGGTAGTGAGGGGAAATTCGGGGTAAAGAAGTAGAAGAAGTGAAGGGAAATAGTGGAGGGAAGTAGGGGGGGATAAGGGAGGAAAGTAGGGGGAATAAGGGATGGGAAGTGAGAAGGAAAGAGGTTGGGAAAGTGAGGGAGGAGGAAGTAGGGTACGAGAGGGGTGGGTAAGTAGAGAAAGTTAGAAAA
>CAKNYM010052115.1:95862-125743 GCA_932195095.1 Andricus curvator
TATATATATATATATATATATATATATTATTAATATTTATTATTTATTTCTAAGTAAAAAGTCAAAGAAAAACTAATAACTTCAGAAAAATCCGCTACTTTCTAGCACTACTACAACAGAAGATAGTTATAAACCATAATTAATTGTTTAAACAATTATTTTTGTTAACTTGCATTAATTATTACCTCACTAAGTGAAAAGTGGACAAAAATTTTAGCAACTCAGAAAAAATCAACTTTTCAGCACTTAATAATATAATAAATATAAATAAATATAAATAAATATAAATAATATAAATTGCTTAAACAATTATTTTTAACTTGCATTATTTATCACTTCACTAATTAAAATTTGGGTGAAAGGTTAAAAATTTTCGAAGAAACCGCAAATATCTAGCATTAATAAAGAAGAAGATAGTTGTAAGCAATAACAATTTGTTTGAATAATTATTTTTGCTAAACTGAATTAATTATCAATTCACTTGAAGTGAAAAATAGACAAAGTGTTGAAAATTTCAGAAAAAACCGCTCTTACCTCACTCTAATTGAAAATTGGACAAAAAGTGGAAAATTTTAGAAAAAAAACTACATTTTTCTAGCATTATTCTAAGAGAATATTATTAACAATTATAATAAATTGTTTAAACAATTATGTTTGTTAATATTAATGAACAAAATTTTTAATAAAAAATAAATAAATTTTCTTTCATTTTCTCTCATTTGTAATTGGTCTAAAGACTCCTTATCGATATCCCCACTACTGACACGCCAAGCAAAGCATTTATATGCTCTCTCTTTCTCTGCACTTTAAATTATTATTACCTCACTCTAATTGAAAATTGGACAAAAAGTGGAAATTTTTTGAAAAAACCGGTACTTTCTATCTTTGTTCTAAGAGAAAATTGCTAAAAACAATATTAAATTGTTTAAACAATTTAATCAAACATATAATTATCGTTATAAAGTAGAAATCCATGTATAATCAATAATGTGCATTCAAAAAACCACAAAAAAATCATAATTAACGCCAAAAATTCGCAAAACCCATTTTCTCACTTATGGGGTTTTTTTTGGGACCCTATAAAACAGACTTATATAGTGATATTTCAACAGGAATATTTTATTTGCATTCTATGGCTAATTGTGAAGAGAAATTTTTAGTTCCAACTCGCTTCACCCAATATTGATGATTCTGAATAAAATTTGCAAAACCGTCTTTTTTTCTCTTGGGAAATATGTGTTAAACTTCTTGGGGCTTGCGCCACCTCTGAATCGAATTTTTTTCAACAAAAAAAAAAAATGGATTTATTTTCTTGTGGATTCGAAAAAAATTCCAGGCGGTATGCATTGAAGTTCGAAAAAAAATTTGCACCACCCTACTGAACATTAATGAATATAAAAATATATAATTTAACATTATTTTTTTAAATAAAAAAATGGATTCAATTCCACCTAGTCGACGTATCTGTCACAATGTGATGTCATGAGAAATCTGCTTTCTCATTAACTGAATATAATTTACATTCTGACAATATTTTACAGTTATTTTAATAATAAAATTGTTAATTTTTCCTTAAAGAATTGTATTGAAAAGTCCGTGAGAAATTTCCTAGAGGCTATAAAAAAGTTTCGAAAAATTGTGAAATTATCTTTTGGTCGTAAATTTATTTGCAGAGAAGCATCCGTCATAATTTGTGAAGTGCATTAAAAGTTAGAAACTGTGTTGATGAAGCCATGACTTTTTAAGTTACGAGTGGTACTTTCATCCAACTTTTTAAATTATCCTTACTTTTGCTTTTTTTTTGTAAGAATTATGGGAAAATGTGAGAAATATGCAGCTGGCCAATTCTAATGATATTTACCAGTTTGAAATTTTTTTGTTAATAGAAAACTAGACATGGCGTTGATGAACTAGTTCCTTCTTCACCTTCATTACTTAAGGATTCATCTCAAGTTGATGGTGTTTCAAGACCGAATTCTGTAGATCGAGTCATCCACTCTGATGTCATTCAACACATTATGGCTAGTCATGAAACTCTCAACAAGGTAAGTTTTTTAAAATCAAGTTTATTTTGAAGTGAAATTTTTTTTGGACGGGAGTGAATTGAAAAAAACGACCGAACGTACGAACGAAGGGATTCCATATCTCTCTGTCTCTCTCTTACAAGTATACTTTCTATATCTTCTCCCTCTATTCGCGTTACCCTTTGGTGCGGCAATTCGTAATTGCTCTGAATACTCCTCTTCGATATCCCCACTACTGCCGCGCCAAGCAAAGCCTGTATGTGCTCTCTCTTTCTCTGCACTCTTTTACTATGTGATCTCCTCAAAACTCATGATGATTCCTCACGAAAAATTTCAAAGTTAATCCATCAAAGTTTCACCTCTACCGTGTGGCCCCACTGCCACACACTGTCTTTTACCAAATTTATTAAAAAACCGCGGACCGGTTCCAGAATTTTTTTTTCAAAATAATTTGCCTTCATCTTGAAGTATTTCTGAAACTTTGTCCAATTTTGGAACCTCTGTCCAATCATTTTACAATTTCAAAAACTTCATTACAATTTTATGAAGTTTCAAAAATTCTGGTAGAATATTGTTGTAGAATTTAAAGAATAATTTGAAGAAATAGATGGTCGATGAAAAATTTGGAAACTTTGAAGACAGCTTTTTGATTTGTTTACGAATAACTATTTTTCATTGCAAATTTTCAGGGAACAGTATTCTACAATTCTTCACATTTTTATTCATTTTTTTTTAAACTTCCTAAAATCTAGCAGAATTTGTTTAAATTCCGGAAAATTTGTTTAAGATGTTGTATGTACAATTTACAGCATTTTCTACATGAAGCATCGACTCAAAGAACGTTGTATGAATATCAATTTTCAACAAAAAGTTAATTTTCAACAAAACAGTTGAATTTTCATCCAAAAAGGATGACTTGTTAACAAAATTTTTGAATTATAATCGTAAGGAGAAAGGACCTGAAAAAAAAATAAAAAAACAAGGAAAATAAATTACTAGAAAGAATATTATATTAGGGTGGCTACAAAACGGAATAAAACAATTTCAAATTTATTATTGTGGACAGCTACTTGAAATTTTTTCTATAAAATTTTGTCAAAAGGAAAATAAAATTCTCAAATAAATGTTTATAAATATTTGAATACTTTTGTAAGGCAGTATCATTAATCTTCTTCGTAGAAAATTCAACTATTTGCTTGCAAATTAACTTTCTTGTGAAAAATTAATATTTTCGAGTCAAAAAATATAACTTGTTTGTAGAAAATTCAATTCTTTTGGAAAATAATTAATTTTTTTTTTCAAAACACAACTGGTTGAAAATTATTCTTTTTTGGTTGAGGGTAAATTCAACTTTTTTTATTTGAAATACAAATATTTTTGGATTGAAATACCAATCATTATATTTTTGATTTAAGATTTTTTTTTTTTTTTGAAACTTTGATTTGAAAAAATCTGAAATTTCCAAAAATCTTTTTGAATTTTCTCAAGAATCTTAAGAAAATTATATTTATATAACCTCACAGCAAATAAACAAAGAAAATTGAAAAATAGATAGTTATTTGACATTTTTATTTTGCATTAAAAATTATTTATACCTTGAAATTATAATTTTCCTATAAAAGTGTTTGTTATTTTTGACTGAAAAAATATTTGTTGGTTGTCATTTCAACAATTTTGTTGAAAATTCGGCTTTTTGGTTTGAAAATTCATCTCTTTTGGCAGAAATTTAATCTTTTTTCATTTAAATTGCAAATGTTTGGTTTAAAACTAATATTTTTTTGGGATGAGGATTCAATTATTTTATTGAAAATTCGTCTTCTTGGATGAATTCAACGCTTTTTGATTGAAATTTTTTTTAAATTTCAGTTTTATTATCAACTATTATATTTTTTGTTGAGAATTAATATTTTTTAATGAAAATTAAACTATTTTGTTCGAAATTCACTTGTTTGGTTCAAGATTCATTATTTTAATTCAAAATTCATCACTTTGGTTGAAAATATAATTGTGCTGAAAATTGTTCTTTTTTGTCAGAAAATCAATTTTCTTGGTTGAAAATTCATTTCTTTTTTTTAGGATTCAACTATTTTGTTGAAATTCTTTTTTATGAATTCAACTGTTTTTGATTTTAAATAAAATCTTTTTGGATTAAAATATCAACTATTATATTTTTTTCTTGAGAATGAATGTTTTTTGTTTGAAAATTCAACTACTTTGTTTGAGATTTTTTTTTTTAAATTTTGATTTGATGTATCTAAAATTTTCAAAAATCTTTTTGAATGTTCTCAAGAATCTTAGAAAAATTATATGCATATAACCTCACAGCGAATAAACATAGAAAATTAAAAAATAGATACTTATTTGACATTTTTATTCTGTACTAAAAATTATCAAGCTATCAAAATTATCAATTGCCAAAATTATCAAATTTTGTTGAAAATTCGACTTTTTGGTTTGAAAATTCGTCTCTTTTAGCAGAAATTTAATTTTTTTTCATTTAAATTGCAAATGTTTAGTTTAAAATTAATATCTTTTTTGGCTGAGGATTCAACTATTTTATTGAAAATGAATCTTTTTGGATGAATTCAACGCTTTTTGATTACAATTTTTTTTTAATTTCAGTTTTATTAGCAAGTATTATATTTTTTGTTGAGAATTTATATTTTTAATGAAAATTAAACTATTTTGTTCAAAATTCACTTGTTTGGTTCAAGATTCATTATTTTAGTTCAAAATTCATCACTTTGGTTGAAAATGTAATTGTGCTGAAATTTTTTCTTTTTTGTCAGAAAATCAATCTTCTTGGTTGAAAATTCATTTATTTGGTTTAGAATTCAACTATTTTTTTGAAATTCTTTTTCACGAATTCAACTGTTTTTGATTGTAAATAAAATCTTTTTGGATTAAGATATCAACTATAATATTTTTTTCTTGAGAATTAATGTTTTTTGTTTGAAAATTCAACTACTTGATTTAATATATTTTTTTTAATTTTGATTTGAAATATCTATAATTTTCAAAAATCTTTCTGAATTTTCTCAAGAATCTTAGGGAAATTATATGTATATAACCTCACAGCGAAAAAACATAGAAAATTAAAAATTAGATAGTTATTTGACATTTTTATTCTGTACTAAAAAATATCGAGCTATCAAAATTATCAAATTATCAAAATTATCAATTATCAAAATTATTAAATTTTGTTGAAAATTCGACTTTCTGGTTTGAAAATTCATCTCTTTTAGCAGAAATTTAATTTTTTTAATTTCAATTGCAAATGTTTGGTTTAAAATTAATATCTTTTTTGGCTGAGGATTCAACTGTTTTATTGAAAATTCGTCTTTTTGGACGAATTCAACGCTTTTTGATTGAAAATTTTTTTAAATTTCAGTTTTATTATCAACTATTATATTTTTTGTTGAGAATTCATATTTTTTAATGAAAATTAAACTATTTTGTTCAAAATTCACTTGTTTGGTTCAAGATTCATTATTTTAGTTCAAAATTCATCACTTTGGTTGAAAATGTAATTGTCTTGAAAATTTTTCTTTTTTGGCAGAAAATTAATCTTCTTGGTTGAAAATTCATCTCTTTGGTTTAAAATTCAACTCTTTTGTTGAAATTCTTTTTCATGAATTCAACTGTTTTTGATTTTAAATAAAATCTTCTTGGATTAAAATATCAACTATTATATTTTTTCTTGAGAATGCATGTTTTTGGGTCAAAAATGCAACTACTATTAGTTGAACAACTTTGTTAAAAATACAACTGGTTGAGAATTAATTTTTTTTTTGAGAATTCAACTATTTCGTTCAAAAATTGTCTTTTCTGGGTGAATTCATCTGTTTTTTATTTAAAATAAAAATCTTTTCGTAATGAAATATAAACTATTACATTTTTATTGAGAAATCACCTTTTTTATAATCAACTGTTAAGTTAAAGATTAAGTTTTTTGTTGAAATTTCAATTTGACTTTTGATCAAAATTATTTTGAGTCTCAAATCAAGAAATTAGACGATTAATGATGCTAGTTTTTTTTTTAAAGAAATTAAAGTTAGTCAGTTTTTTGGTCTCATGTAAAATTCAAGTCAATCACTAGTCATTGTTTAAAACATTTTCAAGACTCAATATTAAAAAGTTTCTTCAATAGTGGATTTTTGAATTGTTTATATTCCTAATGTTTGAAAATAAAAATCGCAAATACGCGCATGCGCCAAATATTTAAATTTCGCCACCTGGAGCATCCGACAGGAAATTCGAACACCCTCAAATACTGTCGGTACACTGCACCCTCCAGTTTTCCGGAAGTCGGTAACTCCCGTTTCATTTTCCGGATGAATTTCTACTTTACCGACAATTTTCCTTGCTTCGTGACTCGGCGAGAAAATCAATAGGAGAGTTTCCAGTTTGAACTATTTGCCGTGCGATGGCTGCAGATTTCCTTGAATAAACTCATTTTCTGTTTTATCTACTGAACCGCGACCTACGACACGTGTATCTACAGTTTGCTCGCAACTTCGCGACTCGTCGGCCAGTCAAATTCGTTCGTGTGGTAATTTTTGTAACAGTGAAAAGTTACGTTACGTGTAAAATTTTCAAGTTTACAAAAATGCCTAAAAAAAGACGTCACACGTTTTTTAACATCGGCTGTGTCACAATTATCAAATTGGATACCAGTTAATCGTGTGTTGAAATCTGCAAAGGTTTTTATAATAATAATAATGAAATCAATCAATCAATCAATAATGTTCGATTAAAATACACAACTGAAATTTAAAAAAAAACTTTAACTGAATTTAAGTATTAGAAATACGTAATTAGGTTTTTTAAATTAACATTAAAAAACCTTGAAAGTTAAAAAACAAAAAGTTGCCTTCAAATCCGGTTCATGGATCAAAGCCGTAAAACGAAGAATAATTCTAATCGTATGATTAATTAAAAAAATATACTGATCAGCTTAACCTTGAATCAATATTCAATCGTAGGTCACGGTAAAGCAATGAGATGAACAAAATTGATTATAATTTAATAATAAATAAATATATTCAATTAAGTTTTTGTTGGTAAATGAATTCGAACATAGTTAATTAATTATAAACATAAAATATTATTTATTAATGAATTGGAATTTAAGACTATCCACTTTAAGCGGGATATCGCCACTTTCAAGTAGTAAATTCTTTCACGACCAGACGGGAAATGGCGCACTAAAATCGTTTTCTTCTACTTGAAGAATCAGCTGCTTTCTTTAGAGAAATTGAGAAACAGAAACTATTTTAGAAGTAATTAAACTTGACGTGAGATTTATCCCTCAATACAATTTCAAACTTTTCACTGATTTACGAATTTCATAAGCGTCGCTCGTTAAAACTCGAATTTCGTTGAATCCGAAGAAACTACAATAACTAACAACGTCTAACTTTATAAATAATGAAAAAATCTAGTGAAAATTTAGCCCTAGTAATATTTTCAGAGTTTATAAAAATATTAAAAATTATTAATATTTTTAATGATTTGCAAAAGCTCTAGAATCTTACCACTGCAAGGTTTCAGTTTGAGCACTTAGGACAATTTTTCTAATTAAAATAATTAAGGGCAATAATTTGTATAAGAATATTTGAATGTTTATTAATTTATAGGTACGGCTGAAAATTTACAACTTATAATTGGATGATTATTATTTTTATAATAATTGTAATCATAAATAATAATAATAATAATAAACTAGCCCATTATTGGACAATAAACATTAGCTACAAATTGCTGTTCCCATTTTTATAATGTGTCAGCACACTTTTTATCTCATGTCATCAAAAATCCATTACTCGCTGAAATAAAATTTCAAGCAAGTAAGTTCGAGCCAGAAAAATGTTACGAGTGTTCATCTGTAGAATAGATATTTGACTCAACGTTCCTATTTGCTTTTAAAGGTGATACTACGTTCTAAACTTTTCCTAGCAATTTTTTTCTCGGTCGATTTATTTAACACGTAATAACTACAATTAAGCTCTGAGTGCAAGAGAAATGAGTGCATTATATGAATGAGAACACGACTTTTATTACAGTGCTTTAAATAATTATTAATTAATTATCTCGCATCTGGGACATTCTTCAATAAATCGATAGATTGATATATCGACTGTTGTCCACAAATTAATAATTAATAATAATAATTTATTGAAATGGCATACTTTTCAACTCCTGTAAGGGGCCGTCCATAAATTACGTTACCAATTTGGGGGGGGGGGGGCCAAAAAACTACGGTAGTAAAATTTTAACAACTTTTGCGAATCACTTTCATATTTCAGATCCCAAACTCTTTCCCCTATTTCCCGATTTTCCCCTTTTTCTCGATTTTCGCTTGAATTCGAGCTGAATCAATGGAAGTGAATCAAAAAATCGAACTATTTTTGGTTAAAAATTGATTTTTTTTTGTTTGAAAAGTTTATTATATTTTTGGTTCGAAATTCGTCTTGTTTGGTTAAAAAAGCTACTATTTGGTTAAAAATTTGATTATTCAACTTTTTGTTTGAGATTAGTTTTTTTTAAATAATTTTTTTTTAACTAAAAATTTAACTGCTCCACGTAAAGATTCATCATGTTGGTTGAAAATTCATCTATTTGATGAAAATCAAGTTTCTAACTGAAAATTGAACTCATCCAGTTTTGATTCAAAATGATTAGTTGTTATTAGAAATTGTTCTTTTTTAGTTGAAAATTTAACTATATGTTAGAAAATTCATGCATTTTGTTGAAAATTCGTTTTTTGATCGAAAATTAATCTTCTTGGTTGAAAATTCATCATTTTTTGAGTTAAACTGAAACAGTTCAGTGGAAAATTAATCTATTGTGGTTGAGGATTTATATTTTGTTTTTTATTAAAAATTGAACGTCTTTTTGGTTGAAATGTCCACTATTAAATTTTTCATTAAAAATTCATATTTTTTGGTTGAAAATCCAACTAATTGGTTGAAAGTTAAAATGCTTTGTTAAAAATTCATTTTTTCCGGTTGGAAATTCATCTGTTTTGTTGAAAATTGCACTATTTGATTAAAAATTCATTTAGTAGAAACTACAACTATTTGGTTTAAAAATTCATTTTCTTTTTGAAATTTGATGTTTCTGGTTGGAAATTCATCTATTTTGTAGAAAATTTTTTCTGGTATAAATTAATCTTCTGGGTTAAAATTTTATCATTTTCGCTTAAAAATGCAA
This sequence comes from Andricus curvator, assembly GCA_932195095.1. Classification (NCBI taxonomy): domain Eukaryota; kingdom Metazoa; phylum Arthropoda; class Insecta; order Hymenoptera; family Cynipidae; genus Andricus; species Andricus curvator. The sequence continues at coordinate 105,102 of CAKNYM010052115.1, forward strand.
CCTTTCGATTGAAAATTGATCTTTTTTGGTTAATGATTCAACTATTTCGTTGAGAATTAATTTTTTTTAATTCAACTGTTTTCCATTTAAAATTAAATTTTGTTTGGTTGATATATCAACTATTACGTGTTTCTTTGAGAAATAATCTTTTTTTGGTTGAAAAATGAACTACTTGGTTTAAAGTTTTTTTGAATGCATTTTTTTTAAGATTCACATCTTTGGTTGAAAATTTAACTATTTTGTTTAAAATTCTTTTTTTTTCTGCTTAGAAATTAATTTTGTTTATATTCAAATTTATTCATTCCATTTCAAGTTGAATTTTTATCCTTTATAAATTAAAAATTAAACTATTTGGTGAAAAAATCATGTATTTTGTTGAAAATTCCTTATTTTGGGTAGATAATGAATCTTGATTGCTAAAAATTCAATTTCTTGGTTGAGGTTCAAACTTTTTTTTTTTCAATTCGTCTTTTTTATTGAATTCAACTGATTGAAAATTCCTTTTCTTGTGTTGAAAATTAATTTTTTTAATTGAAAATTTAATGATTCCACTTTTGTTTGTGAACTTATCTTTTTTAGTTCAAAATTCAACTATTTGTTTAAAAATTCATGTAATTTGTTAAAAATTCTTTTTTTGGTAGAAAATTAATTTTATTTGTTTGAAGTTCGTCTTTGCTAGTTAAAAATTCCACTGTTTGTGGAAAGTTTAATTATTCGGTTGATGATCTAAATATTTTAAAACTCCTCTTTTCTGGTTGAAAATTCAACTAGTTTGCTTGAAAATTTATCGATTCGGATGAAATTGCAACTGTTATTAGTTAAATTTTTGTCTCTGATTAAATTGAATAATTTAGAAAAAAGTTCAACTGTTTTGTTAAAAATTCGTCCTTTTGGATTGAAAGTTTAACTATTGGGTTAAAACTTCAAGTTTTTTTTCTTTAATTTTCGTCTATTTTGCTTAAAAATCCAACTGCTCGGTTGCCAATGAAACTGTTCGTTTAAAAATTAATTTTTTGTTGTGGAAAATTTTCCTTCTTGTGTTGAAAATTCAACTATTTTGTGAAAAATTTAATATATTTCAAATTTTAATCTCAAAGATTCAAAGCGTTTTATATTGGAATCAATATGGTATCAGCATTAATTTTATTTAGAAGAATTTAGTCCCCTATTTTCGCGAAAAATCACCCTATTTCCCCTGTCTTGAGAGAATTGTGAGGTGCAAAATCAAGAATTGTACAGAAGTTAATTAAATTACTGCCAAAAATTTCTAACATAAATTTAACATAATATAAATATTTTTTAACATAATTTAATAAAAATAAATAAAAATAAAACATAATTTAACATAATACATAACATAAATTTATGGGCGGCCTCTGAGGCAGATTTAGCTTTTTTAAAAAAAATGTATAAATAAATAATGATCTAATAACTAAAGTTGTGAAATAATTCTATTATACCAAGGATATGTTCTCCTTAAAGGCAGAATCTCGCTTGGATTAGAGCCAAGAGGAGTTTCGACTGGGTGTTTTGTGCTAAAAATCGCTGAAACACGTCGGAAAAACTTGTGCCTTATTTTCTTATTTATTTCTCACCCTCTCGAAAGTCGAGAAAAAGTCGTCCGTGAAGGCTAAGTTACCAGTTTTCGAGTCCCGGGACCGATAAGTTGGCTCTCAAGTAGCTTAATTGACACTAGAGACGTCCCATTGTGAGATTAAAGGAAAAAGTTGTTGGATCGTTATATAACTATATATATTTATAAGGGGACGTTTGGGTACTTAAAAATAATAAATCTTTTCTGGTTTAAGCACAATTGAACATGCTGAACTCAATGAGCTGTTCCGTCCTGGATGACCTAGAATGACCTAAATTCTCCCTGGTTTCTGTGAACCAGCTAAATCCCAAATGACAATCTCAGTATCTCACCAGGACCCATGTCCACCCACTAACATTCCAAATATCGTGTTAATGTCACATTCAATGCACTCAATTTATTAAATTTATTAAATTAGTGCGCTATGCGCGCACTAATTACATTTTCTTCAACAAAAAAAATTATTCAAGTAGGCGCCGCGTGCCTACAAAAAAAGGGTTTCGTAGCCTATTAAGACGTTAATTGAGTCGTTCGAATCTTCCCCTCCCATACTTTTCTTCCCCTACTCCCCTGCTTTCCCTCCCATAACTTCACCCTTCGACCTCTTCACCAACTTCCTCCTCCTCTATTTCCTACTCTCCTTGCTTCCTCAGCTAAAACTCCCCTTTCCCCACTTCTCCTCTACTCACTCTCTTTTCTAATCATTTCCCCTAATTTCCTCTCACTAATTTCCCTTACTTCCCTCCCATAATTACCCCTCGCTTCCCATTGATCCCCTCTCCTCACTTCCCTTCACTTTCCCTACTCCCCCAATTCCCCTATTTCGCCTCCCGAATCACCCCCATTTTTTCCTACTTTACCTACTTCCACACTTCTCATTTCCTTTACTTCCCCTCCCCTCATTTTCCTAATTTTCCTTACTTCCTCTCATTCCTCCTCACTTCTACTTCCCCTCCACTCATTGCCCCTCACTTTCCCTACATCCCCTCCCCTTATTTCCCCTCACCGGCTCTACTTTCCCTCTCCTAATTTCCTTCACTTCTTCTACTTTCCCTCCCTTTATTTTCCCTCACTTCCCCTCCCAAGGGAAGATTTTCGTATAAAATCAAAAACAGTTGAATTGAACCAAAAAGGACGAATTTCCAACAAAATAGTAGAATCCTCAACCGAAAGAGATTAATTTTAATCCATGCAGTTGCATTTTTGACCAAAAAAATTAAATTTCTAACAAAAAAGATGAATTATCAAGCAAAAGAATGAACTTACAAACAGGAAGATTAATTTTCTACCAAAAATGATTAATTTCTAATAAAATACATAAATAACCAAATAGTTGAATTTTAAACAGAAAAGATTTATTTTCTACCAGAAAATATGAATTTTCAATCAAATACATCAATTTTTTACAAAATAGTTGAAGTTTAAACGAAGAAGGTTAATTTTTTACCAAAAAATTGAAAAAAAAGAATTTTTAACAAAATAGTTATAATTCAAACCAAAGAGGTGAATATGAAAAAAAAAGTTTTAACGAAGAAATTTAACTTTCAACCGAGAAACTGTATTTTTAACCTATCCTTTTTGTTGAAAATTCAACTATTTTGGTAAAAAATTCAAACATTTTCATTGAAAATTCAACTACTTAGTTAAATATGGATGGGGAAAAGTGGGGAAATTTTTGGTTGTAAATTCAAGTACCTGGTTGAAAGTCGAACTATTTTGTTAAAAATTCATTTTTTGTTAAGATTCACCTCTTTAGTTGAAAATTTAACTATTTTTTAAAATTACTTGTTTATGGTTGAAAATTAATTTTTTTATGTAAAAATTCAAACTTTTATTTATACGTGTTATTTTGGGCAGAAAATTAATCTTGTTTATTGAAAAAACAACAGTTTTAACGAAGTAAAATTTCATTTTGAACCAAGAAAGATGACTTTTCTACAAATTATATCAATTCATAATCAAATAGTTGAGTTTTAAACCAAGAAGATTGATTTTCTACCAGAAGATACGAATTTTTAATAAAATACATCAATTTTTCACAAAATAGTTGAATTTTCACCCAGAGGAATTATTTTCTACCAAAAAAATTATTAAAAACAAAAAAGAATTTCTAACATAATATGTAGTTGCATTTTTATCTAAATGGTTAAATTTATTAGCCGAAAGGGAGAATTTTCAAGAACACAGTTGAATTTTTAACCCGAAATGTTGAATTTCAACACCAAATTTAATTTTGAACCGAGAAAGATGACATTTCTACCATAAAAGATGAATTTCCAAACCAAAAGAACGAACTCTATAAAAATATTTGAATTTTCAACCACAAATTAAAGATGAATTTTACAAAAAAATTAAACTTTCAACGAAATAGTTGAATTTCCAACCAAATAGTTGAAATTTTTTCTCTAAAAACGTATATTTCAACCTATAAGATTAATTTTCTACCAAAAGACAAATTCCTAACAAAATACGTGAATTTTTAACTGAAAAAGAAAAGTTTTCAACCAAAAATGGAATCGTCAAATTTTCAGTTAAAAAATTAATTTTAAATAAAAGAACGAATTATCAACCTGCTGAATTTAACCAAAAAAATTAATCTTTAGGAAAATTGTTAAAGTGAACAAAATTTATTATTAACCATGAAAAAAAGCATTTCGACAGAATAGTTAAAATTTCAACAAAAGAGTTGAATCCTAAAAAAATTAATTTTTAACAAAATAGTTCAGCTTTCAACCAAGTAGTTGAAATCTCAACCAAAACAGTTATTCTTTCAACCAATTAGTGAAATTTTCTACCAAAATAGTTGGATCTTTACCAAAAAATGAGAATTTTCACAAAAAATGTTCATTTTCAACCAAATGGTTTAAATTTCGACCAAATTGTTGATTTTTCCAGCCAAGAAGACGAATTTTCTACAAAACAGTTGAATTTTCTACCAGCAAATATTAATTGTAACAAAAAAGTTAATATACAATCAAATAGTTGAATTTTCAACTAAAAATTTCAACTCATTCACTAAAAATAATAAATTTTCAAATTGTGCATGGCGATTTTGGAAATTAAATCATTTTAATCTAAATTGCAAAATTATATTCAGAAATAAACTGTCACATTGACATGACAGAAGAATTCGCCAAAACAAAAAACACGCGAAAAGCTAATATGAGCATAGAAGCATTAATATGGACCTACAGCCGGTAAAGTAGATCTCGTACTAAAACTCTTACCTTCAGAGATGAGACTCATTATTTAATTTCTGGGAGGTAAATGATCGATATAAATAAAAAAAATTAATTGTACAGAAAGATTTAAAGCTTTTAACAAGAAGACGTATAATTATGTAAATTTTTGTACATGGATAAATGGTTCGTTTAATGCTAGAAGAACATGACTAACACCTGATGTTGAGCAGCAATTTTTCAGTGTTTACTTTGTCCAGTAGTGAGTAATTGCTGGTCGATAAAGTCAGCAGTTTAATTGCTTTGGATAACACGTTATCGTGTTACGATTTGGTGTTACGAGGAGCCATTAATTATTCCGACTGAATTATTTCCTTCAGGGAATAGGTAAGCTGTTTCTAGGGTAACAGGAACTCCTATCTCTGCCTCAAGCATTTTTTTAAATAATCGAAATTTATAATAAATTTAAAAAATACTATCAAAACTAATTTCGTGATTATTTATTGTATTTTGAATATAAAGTCGGTAAAGAAGGTAACCTTTAATGATAATGGATTTGGAAAGCGAGCTACGTTACCGACGGTTGGTAGAGAAGTGTTAAAAAATGATTTAAGAGCATGTTACACTCATCCGGTTCCTACTATGCCGATATTTCTTTTTACTATACCAATTACGCACGAAATGAGATATCGAGCTAAAATTTTCGAAAAATAAAGAAAAGGGACTGAGGAACTTTTATTTGTTAGTACATTTTTACAGCTACAACTAAAAATAGGAAAAAAATATTTTTTTGTCGTATCAAAATATTTTTAGTACATAAACGTTCATTAGTACCTTTTCTTTATTTTAATAAACTTTCACGTCGATATCTCATTTCGTTTGGAATTAGTGTGGTTTAGAAAAATGTCGGTAAGGTAGTAATCGTATAAGTGTAACATGCCCTTAATTTAACTTGAATTAAAAAAAATGTGTAAATACAGTTTCATTTAACAAACATAATTAAAACAGAGTCTGAACAACAAATTCGGTAATGTAGGTATTTGCACTTGATACATGGCCTTAAATGAAAAAAATTAAGATAAATTTTTAAAAATCTGACGTTTATTATTCCCTTTTATTTATTTTGGCAAACTTTTAGCTTGATATCTTATTCTGTTTGTAATTAGAATGGTCCAAAAATGTCGGTAAGGTAGGAATCGGGTAAGTGTAACATGCCCTAAATTGAATTTGAAATTTTAAAAATCTGTCAATATAGTTTTATTTGACAAACATAATTCAAACCGAGTCTGAATGGTTGAAAAATGGCAACTATACATTTAATAAAGTCGTTTCTTCTTAATATCTCAAAGCCATGTATCAGGTGCAAATATTTACATTACTGTCAGTTTTTTGTTTATGAAATGAAGTTGAAAGCTGAGGAAATTTTTAAAAATACATCAAGGGAGGTTTATCTGAAGGTAAATGTTTATAATTGCAAAAAAAGTTTATTTACCATTTTTGGCTAAAAAGTCAGTAATGTAGGTATTCGCACTTGATACATGGCCTTGAATACGAAAGATTAAGATAAATTTAAAAAAATCTGACGTTTATTATTCCCTTTTATTTATGTTGGCAAAATTTTAGCTTGATATCTCATTCCGTTTGGAATTAGTATGGTCCAAAAATGTCGGTAAGGTAGGAATCGGATAAGTGTGACATGCCCTTAATTGAATTTAAATTTTTTGAAATCTGTCAATATTTTTTTTGTTTATGAAATGAAGTTGAAAGCTGAGGAAATTTTTAAAAAGACATCAAAGGAGGTTTATCTGATTATAAATGTTTATAATTGAATAACAAGTTTTGCTAACATTTTTGGCAAGAAGTCGGTATTGTAGGTATCTGCACCTGATATATGGCCTTAAAAAAATCTTTCAGGGTTTCAGAAGATACTAATCCTCTAAGACTCTAAGTGTATTCAGTAAATATTCTTGTAATAACGCAATAGGGAAACCTTTCTCAAACTGCTTAGTTCTTGCGTTATTATGCGTTCAAGATACGTGACAGAATCTATTAAAGTGCTTTTTTCTTCATTGCGCTTTCTTCTACTTCACTTACCTCGAGTCACGTGGAAATTTAAACTTGACTAACTATCAGATATCGTGACTAATATTACGTTACTTGCATCGTGATATGAAACATACTCTGGTTTTATACCTGATATAAATTTAAAAAAAAACACATTCTTAAAATTTCAAATCACTTCTCAACTTAGGGTGTCAATTTTTTTTATCAATAATCCCATATTTTTTTAATATTTAAAAACAATCTTTAAGATGAGGGTCTGCGCTCCTTAGCTATTCCAAAACGATAAAAATTACAATTATTATTTTTAAACAAAATGGCCCATTTTTTCAAGAAAGGTATTTTGAAAGGGAAATCAACTGGCAAATCACAAAATATTGCAAGCGTTTTTTTCTTAATTTCAAGGGAGTTTCTTTATAATTGCAGACTTCAGACTCCTTTTTCTATTCCCCATTTTAACCCTTTTTTAAAGAATTTATCTTTTTTCTTCTATTTTCAAGAAATTTCCGCTTTTTTATCTTTTCCTCGTTTTTTGGCTTAAATTCGAACTGAATTAATTAATAATACATGAATAAAATGAACCAGAAAATTCAACTATTTTTGGTAAAATTTATTTCTTTTTCATTGAAAAGTCTTCTATCACATTTTTGATTCAGAATTCAGCTCTTTTAGTTAAAAATTCTACTATTTCGTTGAAAATTCAAATATTTTATGAAAAAGTAATCTTTTTTGTCAAAAATTGATTTTATTGCTTGAAAATTGAACTATTTTGTTGAAAATACAGTTTTCTTAGTTGAAAATTAATTTCTCTAACTGAAAATTTAACTATTTCAGTTTTAACGAAAAATTGATCGTTTTAGTTGAAAATTTAACTACTTGGTTGAAAGTTGAACTACTTTATTGAAAATTCGTTTTCTTGTTTGAAGATTTACCTTTTTGTTGAAAATTCTTTCTTTGTTGATCAAAAAAAAACTTTTTACTGAAAATTCAACAATTCTATTTTGGTAGAAAATTAATCTTTTTGGTTGAAAATTAATTTTTTTGTTGGAAATTAGTTTTTCTTTTAATTGATTTGTTTAAAAAAATACATTTATTTGGTTGAAAATTTTTCTTTTTGGGTAGAAAATTAATGCTTCTGGTTGAAATTTCATTTCTTTGATTGAAAATGCATAATTTTAGTTGAAATTTCATTTATTTGGTTGAAAATTCACAAACTTTGTTGAAAATTCGTTTTTTTCGTTGAAAATTTTTTTTTTTCACTAAAAATGTAGCTATTCCATTTTTTATAGAAAATTGATCTTGTTCAGTTGAAAATTTACTTATTTTGTTGAAAACTCGTCTTTTTTAGTCGAAAATTCGATTATTTTTGTAGATAAAAAGTCTTTCAACTAACTTGGAATACTTGCATGCTATATTATTTCTTGAACGGAAAACATTAATTTTTTTGTTTTCCTGAATCCTTTCAAACAAAATTTTCAAAAAATAAAAAAAAATGTTCTGCCAATCTTCCAGATTCTGTTTTGACAATTTCAGAATTCTTTAGAAATCTTTGTTAATTTTTTGTTAAAATTCAATTATTCAAAAGAAAAAAATAGTATAAATTTTTCCAGGAATTTTAAGCAATTTTTTACCATCGTGAAACCTTTCAAAATGCTTAAGAAGCTTCAAAATTTTGATTTACAAATAATCAAAAATGATCGAAGTTTTTTATAAAACCTTGTAATCTTGCAATTTTTTTATTGTCGTGAAAGCTTTCAAAATCTTTGAGAAGTTTCAAAATTTTCATTTCCAATTATTCAAAAATTTACGGTCTTTTTAACTTTTGTAATATTTTAATATTAATATTAATTTTAAATTAATTCCGAATCTTTTTAAAACTTCTAAATGTCCTTTAAACTTGATAGAATGTTTTATAAAACTTTGTAACCTTCTAACTGGACATTTTTGCTTTAAAATCGGTCATATTATTTTTAGAAATTTCAGAAAATAATGAAACATGTTTTGAAATCTTTGTCAATTTTGTTTTAGAATTCATGTTCAAATTAAAAAATAAGTTTTAATTTTCCTAGGAATTTTAAGAAATATTTTCATTTTTTTTTAACATTTTAAAATTCTCAAAAAGCTTAATTTCTTATAAATCTTTAAAATCTACACATTACATTTTTTATATGAGAGTGTTAGGCACCTTTGTTTCATTAATTATTATTGTTATTGAATATATTATTGCGAATAACCTTGCATTTCTCATAAGCCTGAAGTTTGCAGACTTTTTATTTTAAACGGGGAAAAAAGGAACGACAGCTTCATCCAATCATAAATGGGGGTTTCCCGACAACAACAGTTTTGAATTGTTTCGAGTGATTTCGAGATGGTTCGAGAAATAATCGAAAATGGCGTCATAAGCTTTTTAATAATTTGACAAGTAGCAAAAGCGTGCTACGCGCGCGCATGCCTGTTTTTAGAAATCTGGAAAGAGTTGTTTAATTTTGTGGATCAACAATAAAAAATTTTTGAGATCCAAAACTTGAATAAAAAATATATAATAAATTCAACTTATTTTTCTAAACTATTGGAAATTTTAATGTGTTAAAAATATTTGTAACTAAAAAATTAGGAAAATTTTAGCAATTAACAGATACTTTTCTACCTTACATTTCTTGAACGGATAAAATTAACTTTTGTATTTCGAATTTTTGAATACCTTTGTTTCATTGATTATCATTATTAATATTATTAAATTATTGAATATATTATTTAGATAAAATAAATGATATTTCAACCACAACACATTTTAATTTTGAATTAGAAATAGTTGAATTCAGGCAAAAAAATAGCTGAATCCCCAACAAAAAAAATTACTTTTTACCAATTGCATTTCAAACCAAAAAAAGATTAAGTTTTTTGAAAAAGAGACAAATTTTCTACCAAAAAGTTCCATTTTTTAACACGAAAATATGAATTTTTAAAGAAATAGATGAATTTTTTCCCAAAAACGACGAATTTTCAACGAAATAGTGACATTGTGAACCAAATAGATAAATTTTTGACTCAAATGATCAATGTTTGGTAAAAAAATGCATTTTTCACAAAGTAGTTGAATCCTCGACTGAAAAAGGTTTATTTTCAATCAGTTGCATTTTTAACCGGTAAAGACAAATTTTCAACAAAATAGTGGAGTCGTCAACAAAAACAGATTAATTTTAAATCCAAAAAGACGAAAAAAAATTCACCCAAATTATTATTTTAGGGGATAGTTCATTTAGTTCATTTACATAAACATTTAAAATAAACATTCCTTTTTTAAGTTCATTTGTTCATTCATTTTTAAAGTTAAATAAACATATAATTTTCCTAAGATTCTTGAGAAAATTCAAATTGTTTTTTGAAGATTTCTGATATGTCAAAAAAGCATAATTTTTTATTTGTCGGGGTTTTGAAAAATTTTAGGAAAAAAAATCAGTTTAAAAGATATAGAAGTTGGAAGATAAATATCTCTTAAACTGACTTGAAATATTCCTAAAATTTAGAAAAATCTTTAAAAATTAAAAAAATTGCCCTTAAATCTTCCAAATATTTTCGAAATTTGTAGAAATATTTTGGAACGTTTTGATTTTTTGAATTTTTTATAAATCTTTGTAATCTTGCTAATAAAAAGATTTTGCTTGAAAATCTTTCCCATTCTTTTTTGAAATTGTAGAAAATAATAAATATCTTTGAAAATTATTTTAATTACTCCAAAATTTTTCTTAAATTTCTGAAAAGTAGAAAAAAATGTCTCAAAATCTTCCAGAATCTGTATTGACAATTTTGGAAATCTTTTGAAATAATTTAAAGTCTTTTTAAATATTCTCCTAAAATTAATTTTTCAAAATAAAAAATAAGTTTAAATTATCCCGGGAATTTTCAAAAATATTTTTTATTATCGTGAAACCTTTCTGAATGCTTCAGAAGCTTCAACATTTTTATTTACAAATATTCAAAAATGTACATTTTGTTAACTTTTGAAAATCTTTTCAAGTTTTAAGTTAATTTTGACTCTTTTTAAAACTTCTAAACGTCTGTTAAACTTGATAAAATTTTTTTATAAAATTTTATAATCTTGCTAATTGAAAAAATTGGCTTTAAAATCGTCCATATTCTTTTTCGAGATTTCAGTAAATGATTTAAAATGTTGTAAAAAATCGATGTCAATTATCTCTTTAAATTTTTCCATGAGTTCTAAGAAAATTTGTTTATGAACGTGAATCCTTTCAAAATTCTTAGGAAGCTTCAAACAAAATTTCTAAATATTCATAAATATCCATTTTTTAAAACCTTCGGAATTGTTTCAGCTTTTAAATTAATTTTGAATTTTTTTAAAACTTCGAAATGTCTCAAACTTACTCGAATTTTTTATAAATCTTTGTAATCTCGGTAACTGAAAGATTTTGCTTGAAAATCTTTCCCATTCTTTTTCGAAATTTTAAAAAGATTTAAAATCTTAGGAAATCTTTGTCAATTTTCTATTAAATTTAATTTCAAAATAATAAATCGGTTTAGATTTTCCCAAGAATTTTAAGAAATTTTTTAATTATCTTGAAACCTTTTTAAATTCTTGAAAAGCTTCTTCATTTTTGAAATTTTCAAAAATCTTTAAATTACATTTTATATATCAAAATGCTGGACACCTTTCTTACATTGATTGTTATTATTGATCATATATTATTTAGATAATTTGAAGTTTGCAGACCTTTTTCAAGCGGCAAAAAACGAAATCTTCATCCAATCAAGGATACGGGTTTCCCGACAACAATAGTTTCAAATTGTTTCGAGTTATTTCGAGATAGTTCGAGAAATAATCGAAAATGGCGCCATGCGCTTTTTAATATAGGATTAGGGGTTGACATTTGACCAAACTGTCCTCTTTCATATAAAACTATCCATCTAGTATTTAAAAAAAAATGAAGAAGTTTTTAATGAATTTAATTTAAAAAGGGAAAATTTACAAGGAGTCGTAAATGTTCGAGCGAAACATCAGTTAAAGCAGCACATAATTAACGTTCGCGTTATCGTCTGGTTTGCAAGGGAGAGACAAGTGAATGATATTTTAACAGAGAGACCGCTGGAATCCAATAGTGGTCTGTAGATCTCTCGAATGCAATGCTCATATACAATAACGTATTATTTACATCCTCGTGCTGAGGTTGCTTTTAATTAAAATCTACACGTCCCCCGCTTTGTCTTTTCTTTATCGATCTAGTATGCAGTTATTTATATTTAACCATTTAGTATGAACGTGATTCCATTTTTGTATTAACATCCCTGGTGAAAAAATTTTTACAAAAAAGTACCGAAAACTAAAACTATTTTTACAGGAATCTATAAATAAATACAATAAATTACAACCAAAATTACAGGAAAGTACAACTTTTCTCTATTATTGAAACGAATTTTGTACTTTTGTTGTATTTTTATGTACATTATTGCATTTTATTGTAGTTTTAATTTTTTTCAAAGAATTTACAAGAAATTACAACTACAAGAATCCACAGGAATTTACATGTTTTGCAGCCAAAAAGTTGTTCTTTTTCGACCTAGGATGACAAATATTTAGAATACTGCAATGAGATCATTTTAAATTAAGATGCGATCATGTATACATGATCACTATTACAAAAAAAGCTTTTTTGTTTAAACTTTAAAGGAATGGTAGAATATTAAAAGACATAATGAATAATCGTTATTGAACAACAAAAAACCTTCCATTTGAAATTTTTAAAAAATATATAGCAATCGATTGGACAAAATATATGTCATTTATAATTATGTAATTGCAACGTTCTCAATATTTCTCACCCTAGGTCGAAAAAGAACAACTTTTTGACTGAAGATGGAACAATGTATATAATATATATAGATAATATATTGAACAATTGAGAAGTAATTGATCACGGTCATTGGAATGAAAAGGTTAGAACTCCTGGAGATGAAAAATTTTTCACTTGAAGTCATAAAAACTGAATCGCAAATTAAGACACTCAAAGTGAAATACATAGTTTTGAATTTTAAACTTTTAAAATTACGCTTAATAATTTACGCGTATAAAGTGGAAACTTTTAACGCTTTGCAATTAAAATTTTTTTAATTAAAAGCCATTAAACTACAAAATTTCAACTTTTATACTTTTAATTTATAAATTTTCAAAATCATATCATTTTAAGCAATTTCAAGCTAGACACATTAATCTATACATTAAAATTTGGTTCAAAGTCTTTTTAAATATTCTCTTAAAAATTTGTTTTAAACAAATAATTTAAAAAATCTCCAGGAATCTACTAATAATATTATTATCTTGAAACTCGAGTTTTTCCTAAAATTTTTTTTCAAATCCTGCTAAAGTAAAAAAACTACCTTAAAATCATTCAGATTCTTTTTCGACAATTTTTGAAATCTTATTAAATATTCTTTTAAAATTAATTTAAAGCAAAAAAAATTGTTAGTTTTTCTAGGAATTTTGATATACATTTTTTTATTAATTTAAAACCTTTTAAAATGCTCGAAAAGCTTATAAATTTTGTGTTTGAAATCTTCAAAAATTTCACGTTTCAAATTATTTTGGAATCTTTTAAAAACTTCTAAATATATTTTAAACTTGCTCGATTATTTTCCAAATTCATAATAATTGTTCAATTGTCATTTATTAATCAAAAAAGTTTGTTCTAAATCTTTATAAATATTCTCTTAAAATTAATTTTTCAAAATAAAAAATCATTTTTATTTTTATTTCGAACTCTTCAAAAATCTAAATATAGTTTTTTGTTTTTCGAAATATTTTTCAATTTTAAATTAAGTTTGTATTTTCTCAAAACTTGTAAATATCTCTTGAACTAACTCAAATTTTTTCGAAATTTATAGTTTTTCAAAAATTCTTCTCTTTCATCTATTTTTGAGAATATTCCCCCTTTTCTCGATTTTTTGCTTGAATGCGAACTGACTTAGTAGAACCCAATAAGACGATTTTTGTTGTTGAAATTTTTAGTTGAAAAGTCTACGATTATATTTTTGGTTGGAAATTCATCTCGTTTGGTTCAAAATCCCAATATTGGGTTGAAAATTTAAATATTTTATTCAAAATGTAACTATTTTGTTAAAAATTCTTTTTTTCAAAAGATTCAACTACGTGGTTGAAAGTTTAACTACTTTGTTAAAAACTTATTTTTCGATAGATGATTCATAATTTAATTTCAAAATAAACCATTTGATTAAAAATTTAAATATTTTACTTAAAAAATTTTCTTGTCGATTAATTTTTTTTAACTGAAAATATAACTATTCCACATTTGGTTCAAAATTGACCCTTTTAATTGAAGTTTTAGCTGCAAATGTTTCGTTGAAAATTAATCTTTTCTGGTTGAGAATCCAACTATTTTGCTGAAAACTTGTCGTCTTTTTTTGTTAAAAAATAAACTACTTTGTTTGGACCTAAACCAATTTTCAGAAAATTATTTTTTTGTTTAAAGATTCATCATTAGGTTTAACAATTGGGTATAAAATTTAATATTTGGATAAAAATCCATATTTTTATTAAAAATTCGACTACTGGGCTAAAAATTAAACTATTTTTATGAAAATTTAACTGTTTAGTAGATATTTCACTTTTCTGTTGAAAAATCATATTTTTGGGTTAAAAATTCAACTGTTTTGTCGATGAATCGACTCTTTGGCTTCAAAATTCAACAATTATGTTGAAAATTGATGTATTTTGTTGAAAATTGGTCTTTTCTTATAGAACATTAATCTTCTTGGTGGAAAATTCATTTTTGTTTTGTTTTTAAAAATTTAACTATTTGATTAAAAATTTATCTTTTTCGCTTCAAAGTTTAACTATCTGATTTAAAGTTGAACTACTTTGTTAAAAATTCATTTTTTTGTATTCACCTTTTCGGTCGAAAATTATTAATATTTGTTGAAAATTATTATTATTTGTTGGAAATTCCTGTTTTTTTTTTGGCTAAAAATTAATTTTTTTATCTGAAAATTTAGCTTTTTTGTTTTTGATTGGAAATTTATCATTCATTAGTTCAAAAATTAACTCTTTACAGATTAGATCAATCAACATGACTGATTTAGTTTGTGGTAGTTACTGGTTATATCATTTAAAATCACTAATTTGATTAATGAAAGTTACTGATTACGTCATTCAAAATGACTGATTTAATCAGTGACAATTACAGTTCAGATCATACAAAATTACTGATTCAGTCAGTGGACCTTACTGGTTAAATCACTTCGTCTCTATTGATAGAAAATCAATCTTCTTGGTTAAAAATTTATCGTTTTGGTTAAATATTCGTAATTTTAGTTGAAAATTCATTTCTTTCCTTCAAAATTTAACTATTTTTTAAAAATAATTTTTTGTTGAAAATAATTCTTTTAATTGAAATTTTGTAGAAAATTCATTTTTTGGGTTAGAAATTAATCTTTTTTAGTTGAAAATTTAACTTTTTGGTTCAAATTTCTTATATTTTATTGAAAATTCATCTTTCATGGTAGAAAATTAATTTCTTGGTTGAAAATTACTTTTCTTGGTTGAAAATTATTCTTTTTTTTGTTGAAAATTTGCCTTCTTCAGTTAAAAATTCAACAGATTGAATCACTTGAAGTAATTGCTTTCATCAGTAAATTAAATTTAATGATTTGAAAAGTAAATTTTGACTCATTTGTCAGTCTTCGAAACCCCATTATTTTAATCAGTCAAAATTGATTTCGAGTCAGTCACTTTTGACTGATTCAAATTGAGAGTGTGAGTTTATAGTGAGAGAGCACTTTCGACATCAATCAATTTGATTCAATAGAAGAATAAAAATTAATTGGAATAATTTGATTGACCATCAAGACTGGATTCATAGTAAAAATTAAAATAGTCGAGATAAAAGAAATTAAAATAATGTTATTTACAAAATATTTTTTACAATATATTTTTTACAAAATATTTTTCAAAAATATATTTTTTGCACAAAATTTTTAAAGAAATTTTAGAGACTTCAAATATGAAATTCCTTGAAAAATTTAGTTTGTTTGGATATTAGTATTTTAACCTGTCGCAATAAATTATCCGTACTGTAACGAGCGGGGCAAAGAGGTCAAGTGTACTCGACTTATGAAAAATTTATAGGCGTACATTGCATAACAAGATTTCGAGGCACATAAAAGAGAGCAGACAAAAGATGCAAAAAAGGATAAACATTTCAATTTATTTATTTTATTTTTTATTTTTTGAATACATTCGTATATTTTATAATATTCAGGGAATATTTAGTGAATATATAGTCAGTGAATAATAAATAATAATAAATAAATAAATAAATAATAATAAAATAATAGTCAGTGAAAATTTACGGAATTTTGAAAATGAAGTTTTTCGGCCACCCTGGTATAATATTATTGTTAATCATTTATTATTCTTTTATTTTTCATATGCTTCCTTCATCCCTTTTTATTGAAAATTTAACTAATTTTTTGAGAATATCACTTTTTTTTTGAAAATTAAATTATTTTGGGTGAAAATTCATGTTTTTTTTCGAATATTCATCAGTTTGGTTGAAAATTTAACTTTTTTATCAAAAATTCGTCTTTTTGGTAGAAAATTAATGTTTGCACATTGAAAGTTCAAATGTTTTGTAGCAAACTAGTTATTTTTTTGGTAGAAAACTAATATTTTTCGTTGAAATTTCCCATTTTTTGGTTAAAAATTTAACTGCTTGGATAAAATTGACCTTTTTTGTTAAAAATTCGTCTTTTCGGTAGAAAATTAATATTTGCGCGTTGAAAATTTAACTGCTTCGTATAAAATTTCTCTTTTCTGTAAAAAAATAACTTTCTTCTTGTAAATTAAATATAAATCTTTTCTGGTTAAAAATTCAACGAATTTTTTTTAATTCGTCTTTTTGGGTCCCAATTAATTTTTTTTTGTAGAAATATCATCTTTTTGGTTAAAACTGCAACTGTTTAGTTAAAAATTTAATTACTTGATTAAGGCCATGTGATGAGTGGGTCACGTGACCAGATTCCTACCTTACCGGCACTTTTTTTATTTCCCAACTTATTTTCACACGCAGCGCCACATCGAGTTGAAAATTTGGGATACTAAAATAAGAAGCACTAAGAAAGGTGGGTCTCGTCCTGAATTTTTATAATTATGAAAAAAGTTTTTTTTGTAAATAATTTTTTTGGTGCTTTTTTCATGATTATTAAAATTTAGGACCAGACCCACCTTTCTTAATGCTTCTTGTTTATTATCCCAAATTTTCAACTCGATGTGGCTATTCGTGTGAAAATAAGTTAGGAAATAAAAAAGTGTCGATAAGGTAGGAATCCGGTCACGTGATCCACTCGTCACATGGCCTTAAACCACTTTATTAAAAATTTATTTTTTTTGGTTGAAATTTTCTCTTTTCTGGTTAAGAATTCAACTGGGTAAAATTTAACTTTTTTGTTGAATTTCGTCTTTTTGATAGAAAATTAATATTCGCTCGTTCAAAATTTAACTGTTACGTAAAAAATTCGTCGTTTTCTGTAGAAAATTACCTTTTTTGTTACAAATAAAACTGAAATCTGTTTTGGTTGAAAATTGAACTATTTTTCTTTAATTCGTCTTTTCAGGTTAAAAATTTATCTTTTTCGGTTTAGAGTGTTTGGTTGAAAATTTAATTACTTAGTTAGAGTTTGGACCATTTCGTTGAAATTTTTTTTTTTTTTGTTGAAGGTTTATCTCTTTGGTTGAGAATGTAACTATTTTGTTAAAAATTGTTTTTTTTTTTGGTTCAAAATTAATTTTTTTAACTGAAAATATAATTCTTTCATTTTTTGTCAAAAATAGATCTTTTTAGTTTTGAAATTCGTCTTTTTCGGTAGAAAACTGATGTTTTGGTTAAAATTTCCTCTTTTCTGGTTAAAAATCCAACTGTTTGAATAAAATTTAACTTTTTATTGAAAATTCGTCTTTTTGGTGAAAGAATTAATATTTGCGTTATGAATATTTAACTGTTGCGTCAAAAAATCGTCGTCTTTTGTATAAAACTAACTTTTTTGTTGCAGATTATACTCAAATCTTTATGGTTAAAATTCAACTATTTTTTTTAAACTGCGTCTTTTTGGTAAAAAAAATTTTTCTCTTTTGGTAGAAATTTAACCTTTTTTGGTTAAAAATACAACTGTTTGTTTAAAAATTCCATTACTCATTTCAAGGTCGAACCACATTGTTGAATAATCATTTTTTAAATGAAAATTCATAATTTCAGTTGAAAATTCGTCTCCTTGGCTGAAGCTTTAACTACTATGTTTTTTTTAAATTAATTTTTTAAACTGAAAATGTACCTTTGCCATTTTTATTTCAAAATTGACCTTTCTTTGAAAAATTGATATTTTTAGTGTAAAATTCGTATTTTTTGGTAGAAAACTAATCTTCTTGGTTGAAATTTTCTCTTTTTTGGTTAAAAACGCAACTGCTTGGTTAAAAATTAACTTTTCTGTAGAAATTTCGTCTTTTTGGTTAAAAATCTTTTTTTTTTTGTTGGTTAAAATTTATATTTTTCAGGGTAAAAACTTCTTTTACTGAAAATTTAGCTATTTGTTTAAAACTTTATGTATTTGTTTGAAAATGTATGTACTTTGTTGAAAATTCAATTGCTTTGTTGAAAATTTTAGTATTTTGTTAAACCCTAATTTTTTGGACAAAAATTCAACTGTCTTGTTAAAAATTCGTCTTTTTGGATTGAAAATTCATATCTTATGGTGAAAAAGTCATCTTTTTTGGTTGAAATAAATAAATAAATTTTTAGTTTCTAATTTGAAATTGTTTTATTACACTTACAAATGATTTTATGTCAAAAATCATACAAAATTAAAATTTTAGTCTTCGAATAATAGTAGTCAATAGAATATTCTAGAATGTTCATTAATATTCTAAAATCTTTAGAAATCCAATTTTCTTCAATATTCTCGAAAAATCTTCAGTCTTGTAAATCCTCGAATTTTCTTGAGCAGTCTATAGAATTTTATAGATCGTCCATAATTTTTTTTCAATTTTCTAGAGTATTCTCGAATCTTCTATATGTTTTTTCATTATACTAGAGTAGTCTGCGATTTTTTTGGCACATTTTTTAGATTTTTGTTCAGCAATAATTTTTTCTTTCTTCTTTCAAGATAGCTTTTATACTTATGCAAAAGTCCATGAAGTCTGAAATCGGTATTTTTTAATGTTGAATGCTTTCGAGTGTGCCTAGAAGTGAAAAAAAAAGAAAAAAAAATGAAAAGTCGAGACGACGGAGAATGAAATGGAACGTATTTGGCTTGGTGTCTGGCACCGTTTCTAATCTTCCACTGAGGTTTTATTTGAAAGCCGGATTTTCGTACGATAAGGGAAGGATTATCCGTATTATACGTTGCGAATATGAAGGAATGATGAAAGAATGAATACGCGTGAAAATCTCACATCAAAGGATGAGTTTGCAAAATTTACATTTTTTCTTTCTCGCACACCAACATCAGATTTTTTTATTTTATTATAATTTTGAATAATAAATAATATTTAATAAATTATGTAAAAAGTTAGATATTTTATAGAAATTGTTCCAAAAGGAAGCCATCTCTACGAATCACTACATAAAATATAAATAAACATCTGACTTTTTCTTATAAATTAACAAAGTAGTTCAACTTTCAAACAAGTAGTTGAATTTTTAACCAAAAGGATGAATTCATAACGAAAAACTTAATATTTGATATTTAAACTAAAAAATATTTCAATTTAAATAAAGAGAGGAATTCATCCAAAAAATACGAATTTTCAAAAAATAATTGAATTTTTAATAAAAACAGATTAATTTTTCACTAAACGGTTTCATTTTTAACCAAAAAAAGATTTATTTTCTACCAAAGGAGATGAGTTTTCAAAATGAAACAGACGGATTTCAAACCAAAAAGTTTTCTAAGTCAATAAAGAAATAAAAACATTTGAATTTTTAATTTATTTATATATTTAATTCAATATGAAACGCTTGACATTTTTTAAGATTTCAAGTCGAAATATATTGCGTTTTTAAAAAAATAGTGGAACTTTCAACCGAAAAATATTTTCTACCAAAAGAGGTGAATTGTTAACTCAAAAAGACAAATTTTTAACGCAAAAAATTATTTTTAATAAAACAGTTGCATCAAGAACCAAATAGTTGAACTTCAAAGTAAAAGAGACAAATTTTCAACAAAATAATTCAACTTTTAACCCAATAGTTAAATTTCCAAGCCAAAAAAATAAATTTTGACGAACACAGTTGAATTTTAAACAAGAAGTTTTATTTTTCAACCAAGAAAGATGACTTTTTTACCACAAAAAAATAAATTTTCAATCCAAAAGTACGAATTTTTAAAAGAACAGTTGAATTTTCGAGAAAAAAAGATTGGAATTCAACCAAAAACAGTTACATTTTAGGCCAAATATTTGAAGTGTCAAGCCAAGAAAATTAATTTTTTAGAATACACTTGAATTTTCAACAAAAACATTAATTTTCAACCAAGATAGATGATTTTCCTACATTAAAAGATGATTTTTCAACAAACTACATGACTTTTTGAACCAAAATAGTTAAATTTCCAACAAGAAAAGCTAAGTTTACCACGAAAAATTAAATCATTAAATTTTCAATTTAAAAAATAATTTTGAACAAAAAAAAAAAAAAACAATTTTCACCTAGTCTAATTCAACCAGAAAGTTAATTTTTCAACAAAAAAGTTGAAACATCAACTAAAAAGTAGAATTTTCAATAAACAAA
>CAKNYM010052115.1:125753-152890 GCA_932195095.1 Andricus curvator
AATCATTAAATTTTCAATTTAAAAAATAATTTTGAACAAAAAAAAAAAAAAACAATTTTCACCTAGTCTAATTCAACCAGAAAGTTAATTTTTCAACAAAAAAGTTGAAACATCAACTAAAAAGTAGAATTTTCAATAAACAAAAACAATTTTTTACCTAAAAAGATGAATTTTCAGCAAAATACCTGAATTTTCTACCAAATAGTTAAATTTTGAACTTAAAAGGATAAATTTTCAGCCAAAACTGAAATAGTTTATTTTTTAAAGAAGAATATAACATTTTAATAAAAAATGAAACAAATTTTCAACAAAATATTTAAAATTTCAACCAAAGAAGTGAATAAAAAAAAATGTTAGCAAAGTAGTTGAACTTTCAACCAAGTAGTTTAATTTTCAACCAAACAAGATGAATTTTTACCAGATTAGGTACATTTTTAACAAAAAAGATAAATTTGTCTTCAAGAATAGTAAGGTTCTACCTAAAAAGACAAAATTTTCAACAAAATACATGAATTGTCAAAAAAATTGTTGAATTTCAAAGTCAAAAAGATTAATTACCTACAAAACAGTTTAATTTTCAACTCGAAAATATGTTTCTTCAACAGAAAACATAATTAACGCCGAAATAGTTAAATTTAAAAAAATAAATAGTTTAATTTTTATCCGAAAACTTGAGTTTTTAATCAAAAAGATTAATTTTCTATCAGAAAAGATGAATTTTCAACAAAATATATACAAATAATTAAATAATTATTCAATTATAAATAATTAAAGTTTCAAACAAGAAGATTAATTTCTTACCAAAAAGGATAAATTTTCAACGGATCACGTACAATTTCAACTAATTAGTTTGAAAAATGGATGTGATGTTAGTTCAAATTTTATTTCATTAATTTATATTTTTTCCGTTTATAAAATTTTTTAACTAAATAGTTGAATTTTTAAACTAAAACCAATCAATTTTCAACCAAACATGGTGTAGTTTAATTTTCATTTAAGAGAATTAATTTTCAATAAAAAAACAAATTTTCAAAAAAATAGTTTAATTTTGTACCAGGTAGTTGAATTTTCTACCATATTGCAGAATTTTCAACCTAAAAAGATGAATTTTCAACAAAAAATGCAATACTTGATACTCAAGAAAAAGAATTTTATTTTAAAATAATTGAATTCTTGAAACGAAAATACGAATCTTCTACAACACAGTGGAATTTTCATCAAAAAAGGTAATTTACAACAAAAACAGATTAATTTCTATCCAGACAATTTTGTTTTTAACCAAAAAAGGTAAAATTTTACAGAAAGATGTAAATTTTCAAAAAAAAGAGGAATATTTATCCAAATAGTTGAATATTCAGCAAAAAAAAATTGGTTAGTCAACAAAGGAAAAAATGTCAATCAAATTGTTGAATTTTCAATCCAAAAAGACGAATTTTCAACAAAACTGTTTAATTTTCAACCCAGAAGTATGCATTTTTAACAAAATTGTGAAATTAAAACAAAATAATTTTAAACCAAATAAAAAAATTGTTAACAAAGAAGAGATAAATTCTTAAATAAAATTTTAATAGTAGACTTTTTAACCGAAAAGAATAAACTTTCAACCAAAAATAGGTAGATTTTCTTATTGGGTTCTATTAATTCATTTTTTTTTTTAATTCAAAACCGAGAAAAAGAGGGATGTGAAGAACTGTGAAGCCTGCAATAAATAAGTTGTATAGATTTTCAAATTTTAAATCTTTCAAATTGTGTATGTATGGTTCAAAATTATTTTTTTTTTATATTTTTTTTAATAAACTAAGGAAACACGGACATCTTTTTTTTATAAAAATCGATTCACATAGGATCCGTAAAAAATAGAAACAAAATTTGGTTTGAAACTTAAAAATATGTACGTGTTTCTTTAATGTATTAAAAAGAGCATAAAAAATAAAGAAAATGTAAACATTTTTTTTAACTTCAGGTACAAATGAACAAAAGTGCAAATTTCGTTATTTTTTGAAATATTATATTTCGACGAAAAAAATTTGTTTACTTTTTTTCCGTCCAAGTTTACTTATTTCCGTAAACTTTATAAAAAAAAAAAAAATTTTTCCCATTCACAAAATATTTGAAAAATTAAAAATTTGAATCGACTTTCCCAATAGCGAGAGGATTTTTTTTTTTTAGTTAAATAAAAGGCCGTGAAAAAAAATGAAAAAGGGCAGAGAGTGGCTATATCAGAGTGGTTCCACCCCAACGAACTTCAGATCTCGACAGTCTGAGAGGCATAAAGGTTTCTAGTTTTCAGTTCGCGTCAGGTCACAATGTCTCTCAGTCAGGCTATGAGAGATCATCAACCTCAAGATTTCAAAATTTAATTCCTGTAAAATGTTCTTCGACTCTCAAAAATTAATATTCTTACTTAAAAGCATTTTTATTTTTTTAGTTTCTGAAAATTGTCTTTCACCTGTTAGCTAGGCGCTAGTTAGGGGCTAATATGGCGCTAGTATGGCCTATTTTTGGCACTGATAAAATAGGCACAATCTACTTAGTCCAAAACATTATTATTATTTTGTTATTATAACATTAAGCGTAACTCACTCTGTTCTAGAGTCCTTATATTGCCGGAATTATATCTAGCAATCACCCTAGGCGAAGAGCTTCACAAACATTTATTTTTTATTTTTTCATATTAATAGTAATATGATGGAGATATTTTATGAGTTTTGTTCTCGGTATACTATTCCTTTATTATAGAAAAATTTATTTTTTTGAAAATATCAATTTTTATACATTCGTAGTTTTATGTCTCAAAGAAGCTAAAATAAAAGTTCCGTATGTTGAAAAATACCAAAAATATAATTACCGAAATAGATAATTTCCGAAAAATATCTAGTAATGAAAGTGAAATATTCCGAAAGTTCAAGTTAATGAATCCTGAAACATTCACAAATTTCAAATTTCCGAAATTTCCAAACCATAATTTTGAAAATCCCGAAATTTCCACTTTACGAAATTAGTAAATTCCCAAAATTTCTAATTACTAAATTCCAAATCACCAAAAAAATATTCTTTCTCTGCATTTTTAATTAAAAAGGTAAAATTTGTACAGAAAGAGTTGAATTTTCGAACAAAAAAGATTAATATTCAACAAATAGTTAAATTTTGAACCAAAAAAAATTTATTAGCCTAGAAAGAAAAAAAATCAATCAAATTGTTTAATTTTCAAGCCAAAAAGACGAATTTTCAACAAAACAAAAGATCTCTTCAAAATTTGGTAATTTGGCATTTTCGATTTTATTTTAGTTTCTTTAAATTTAACTTTGGAACTATTTCAATTTCGTTAATAAACATTTTCACTAGTTCTATTTCTTTTTTTAATCTAAATTTTTTAAAATTTTTATTTTTCGTAAATTTTCTGTTCCGATAAGTATAATCTAGGAAATTTTCAACATTTAGGATTTTTCTTTTTCGGCAAAATTATGTGATCCCCATGATAAATTTCGGAAAATTATGATTTCAGGAATATTAAGTTAAAAGTTTCGTAAGTTTAAGATAATTTTAGGAAAATTCGTTTACAAATTTCGAAATGTTCAATTACAATAACGGAATTTACTGATACATTGTATCTGAAAATTAAAAAACTGATAACAAACAAATTTTTCGTTTTGAGAAAACGGAAATATTCTTGATTATGAGAACGATTTTAAACATATAAAAAGTGTTTATTTAACAAGCTTTAAGTTTTTTATCGCCATTATTGGGTTTTCTTCGACATAAGTATATACAATTCAAAAAAAAATTCTTTAATGGCCGAAATCATTCAACTTATTTAAAAATTATACAATTTATAATAAAAAGATTGTTTCTTCTTTTCTACACATAAAAATAAATATTTAATGTTTCCCCCATTTTCCCCTTTTTGTGAAAAATTTACTCTATTTTCCCTTCTTTGAGCTCTTTTTTGCGCTGTGCTCCCTGTACTAGTTTATAATTTTTATATAAAATTTCTCGCAATTTTATGATGTTTTGAGTGTTATAAACTTGTCTGGCTCTAATTGGAGGAGAAAAAGGCTCGACTTGGGAAATTTGAAATTTAGTATCAAACCTGAGATTCTTTGGAAGTGGCTTGACTAATCAATGAAAGTCCCACTTGGACACGACATCAATTCAACCGGCTTTAACCAATCGCAATATCCATTTAAACATGTACTATTTACAATTGTATCGAATCAGGTCGGTGCAGTGAAGCTTGCAATGCACAATACCGTCGAAAATGATCCACACAGCTGGTGCGAGTACTATTAAAAATCACTTCTGACTTTGAAACTTGATTAGTCGTTCGAAAAATAAGCAAGAAACTTTTTTAAAAAACGGTTGAAAATCTTACGAAATTCCGCGTCACGTGACCCGCGATGGAGATATTTTTCGCCTTTTGCAGAGAATATACCACGTTAGAAGTTTTATAACAAAATTCAAGAATTTTTTGAATTTTGTACCTCGACTTCAACTCGTGATATGACCTAGGAAAGTTGTAGCAAGAATCTGAAATTAATACCAAAGAGTCTTTGAAATCTTATCTTTAATTTACGCTGAAAAAATTAAAAAAATCTTCACGGGTTCTTGAGTTATGAATAAAAATGTCGAAGCATGTCTGCGTCAAGGTTAAACGTAGTCGGCGATAACCGTAATTTATAGACAGAAAGTAATAGTTTTTCTTTCTAATCGTCTTCAAATTACATGAGCGGTGATATTTCGTGAAGAAAAATTGTCATTTGATATTATTTGTTTATTTTATAAACAAATTTTATAAACAAATGCATAGTTTGACCATTTATGGATAGAAAGTGATCTTTTGTCTTTCTAATCGTCCTCAAATAACATAAGTGGTGATATTTAGTGACGAATAAATATAAATGGTCTGATTATGCATTTGTTTACAAGATTTGTTTATAGCATAAACAAATAATATCGATTGACAATTCTTCGTCACCAAACATCACCACTTATGTAATTTGAAGACGATTAGAAAGAAAAACTATTACTTTCTGTCCATAAATGATCAAACTATGCATTTGTTTATAAAATTTATTTATAACATAAACAAATAATATCGATTGACAATCCCTTGTCACTAAATATCACCACTTATGTAATTTGAAGACGATTAGGAAGAAAAACGATCACTTTCTATTTATAAATGGTCAAACTATGCTATTGTTTATAAGATTTGTTTATAACGTAAACAAATAATATCGATTGACAATTCTTCGTCACTAAACATCACTACTTATGTAATTTGAAGACGATTAGCAAAAAAAACTATTACTTTCCGTCTATAAATGACCAAACTATGCATTTGTTTATAAAATTTGTTCATACCAAAAATAAATAATAGCGTTCTGTGACATTTTTACTGTTTCTTGAAAAATGTCGGATTTAATTGAACCAAATATTTAAATTGTGATGAAGAATTTTTGTATTGGCATTAGGGTCTTCTGAACATATATTTAATTAAAAAACATGCATATCATTAGAGTTAAATTGGCAAACGTTTCGACCACGGATAGGGGTCCTCCTCAGTGCCAGATATTAGATAACAATAGGGGGTTTTTTCCCCCCAAAAAAACCATTAAGATTAAAAAATAAAAAATAAATCATGCATGAACTTATTGTTTCTACGTCGTGCAGCTTCTCTCTCTCTCTCTCCCGCCACCCTCTCTGTTTCTCCCTTCGTCTCTCTATCAGCTCCCTCTCTGTGTGGTCTTCCCGTTTCGTTGCAGAAGGTGAGGTGATTGAGGGTGAAGTAAAACACTCCGTAATCCCACAAACACGATATCACAAACTTCACAAGCACGTTGAACAGAATCACACACTTTTACAGTTTGAAAGGAAGTTAATAATTTCAAAAGAAGGCAATTAATCGTAAATGAAAAAGATCAGTTTCTGAATATTGTAAGAAGTTAGTTTTTCGACGTAAAATTAGAGACATCCGCTCTGTTTAAAATCACGAAGAAAACTGAAAGAACATTCTCAGAGGTACTACAGTTTAATGACTTCAGAAATTGGAAAGAAAAACACTTTAATTTTTAAAGGGCTGCGGTAGTAAAACTGAATGACAACATGGGGCCCGGTCTCTGGGTCACTCCACCCTCGATTCCATCGCAGGGCAACCATAGCCCACACGTGTTTTCAGCTTTATTTCCTCTTTACAACCGGCAAATATATTTTAGAAAGGTTTGCTACGTCAGTTCTCAAATTGACCGCATTAATATTGCCGGCAATATGGCACATTTCCATCACCAGACGTTTCCGATAGTGACATTCATTCGCAAGAATTTTCGCATTTTCAAAATCGAATAAATGATCGTTTTCAACACTGTGTCTAGTCAGCATTGTTTGTTTTTCAGGGATCTTATTTATGTCCCTTCTGTGTTCTCTAACCCTAACTCCTAAAGGACGCTCAGTTTGACCGATATAGACCGCATTGCAATTTTGTCCTTTGCACCAAATTCCATAAACAATATTGCTATTATGCAATTTATTTAATTTATCTTTGGTAGGTCTCAAAACTGATGTAAGGTCTCTATTGTTTTTAAAAGCCGTCGTAATGTCGTGTTGCCCGAGGATTCTCGCGATTCTTTCAGATACTCCTTCAACGTAAGGAATGCTAATAAATGACCTAATTTCCGCGTTTTGAGTTATTTCATTAATTCCGCGATGTTCCTTTTAGGCCAAAATATTCAATCTGAGATTGATATTTTCTCTAACAAATTGTTGCGGGTAAAAGTCCTCATTGAGAGTGTCTTCCACCAGTTGCAAGTTATTTTGATGAAATTTTTTATCGGAGAGGAGAATGGCTCTGTCGACCATATTGAAAACTACGCTTTTTTCGTATTTTTGTGGGTGGTTAAAATCGAAATTAAGGCATCTGCCGGACCACGTTGGTTTACGGAACCAATTGCAATTTATTTCTTGGCTACTGTTCCTGAAAAAAGTGACATCTAGAAAATTTATTGCCCTATTTTGTTCCTTCTCTAAGGTGAATTTAATAGCAAAATCGTTCAGATTGAAAACTTGTAGAACATTTTCTACTTCGTTTTCTGGGAGAGCTAGTAGTATGTCATCGACATAACGAACATACAAAGGTACCTGGAAACCTATTTTCAGTAGAATAACTGTTTCCAGGTCGTCCATAACTATATCGGCTAGAACAGGTGAAAGGGGAGAGCCCATTGGTAGCCCTCTTTTTTTGGAAGTACGTTTCTTCCTTAAAATTGAAGTCCGTGCTATTCAGACATAACCGAAGTCCTTCTTCGAAATCTTCCCACGTAATTTTTGTCTTTTCGCGAATTTTATTCCACCTGCTACGGACCGCCTCAACTGCCTTCTCTTTCGGCACATTTGTGAAAGAAATGTAGACAAAAATTCGATACTCTGATTAATAATGCTCAAGCAGATAGAAACACATTTCATAACACCAGACTGAACGATAAGTGGTTTAAAAATCTATCGGGCGTTGATATACCGGAAAATGTGGCCAAAGTAGCTAGTTTAGGGAAAAATTTTGGC
Source organism: Andricus curvator (assembly GCA_932195095.1). Taxonomy (NCBI): domain Eukaryota; kingdom Metazoa; phylum Arthropoda; class Insecta; order Hymenoptera; family Cynipidae; genus Andricus; species Andricus curvator. The sequence goes on from CAKNYM010052115.1 coordinate 133,308, forward strand.
GTGAAAATTGAGAAAGATAAAATGCCGGTTTACGACATGATAGCTAGTGTTGAGTCCAATATCAGAAAAATTCCAGAGGCAGGTCAAGATTGCACTAGATTGAATATCGCGAATACTATTTGCGGAGTTATGAATTCTGGCTACGCGGTAAAATCAAAAATCGTACAGCCCTTAAAGGAAATCAAACAGGCTGAAAAATTTGCGAAAGAAAACCCTCAAATTATTTTTATTAAAGCGGATAAAGGTCACACGACCGTCGCGATGAAAAGGGACGATTACGACGCGAAAGTAAACGAACTGTTGCAGGATCAGGATACTTACGTGAAAAGAAATAAGGACACTACGAAGAAAATTGCAAGGGAAGTCACCAAGTTAGTTAAAAAATGGGAATCAAAAGAATACGTGAATAAACTCACCGCTAAAAATCTTAAGGTATATCATGCCAACCCTTCTAGAATTTATGGTCTTCCAAAAATCCATAAGATAGGTACCCCGCTTAGGCCGATAATTTCATACGTAGGTAGCGCGACTTACAACTTAGCAACCTTCTTAAAAAATATTATTGCTAATAATATTGAAGCTCCTAAATCGAGAGTGCTTAACAGCTTCGATCTAGTGAAAAAAATGAGGAATTTTAGGATCCCGGAAAATCACGTATTCGCATCACTAGATGTTGTTTCTCTTTTCACAAATGTGCCGAAAGAGAAGGCAGTTGAGGCGGTCCGTAGCAGGTTTAATAAAATTCGCGAAAAGACAAAAATTACGTGGGAAGATTTCGAAGAAGGACTTCGGTTATGTCTGAATAGCACGGACTTCAATTTTAAGGAAGAAACGTACTTCCAAAAAAAGAGGGCTACCAATGGGCTCTCCCCTTTCACCTGTTCTAGCCGATATAGTTATGGACGACCTGGAAACAGTTATTCTACTGAAAATAGGTTTCCAGGTACCTTTGTATGTTCGTTATGTCGATGACATACTACTAGCTCTCCCAGAAAACGAAGTAGAAAATGTTCTACAAGTTTTCAATCTGAACGATTTTGCTATTAAATTCACCTTAGAGAAGGAACAAAATAGGGCAATAAATTTTCTAGATGTCACTTTTTTCAGGAACAGTAGCCAAGAAATAAATTGCAATTGGTTCCGTAAACCAACGTGGTCCGGCAGATGCCTTAATTTCGATTTTAACCACCCACAAAAATACGAAAAAAGCGTAGTTTTCAATATGGTCGACAGAGCCATTCTCCTCTCCGATAAAAAATTTCATCAAAATAACTTGCAACTGGTGGAAGACACTCTCAATGAGGACTTTTACCCGCAACAATTTGTTAGAGAAAATATCAATCTCAGATTGAATATTTTGGCCTAAAAGGAACATCGCGGAATTAATGAAATAACTCAAAACGCGGAAATTAGGTCATTTATTAGCATTCCTTACGTTGAAGGAGTATCTGAAAGAATCGCGAGAATCCTCGGGCAACACGACATTACGACGGCTTTTAAAAACAATAGAGACCTTACATCAGTTTTGAGACCTACCAAAGATAAATTAAATAAATTGCATAATAGCAATATTGTTTATGGAATTTGGTGCAAAGGACAAAATTGCAATGCGGTCTATATCGGTCAAACTGAGCGTCCTTTAGGAGTTAGGGTTAGAGAACACAGAAGGGACATAAATAAGATCCCTGAAAAACAAACAATGCTGACTAGACACAGTGTTGAAAACGATCATTTATTCGATTTTGAAAATGCGAAAATTCTTGCGAATGAATGTCACTATCGGAAACGTCTGGTGATGGAAATGTGCCATATTGCCGGCAATATTAATGCGGTCAATTTGAGAATTGACGTAGCAAACCTTTCTAAAATATATTTGCCGGTTGTAAAGAGGAAATAAAGCTGAAAACACGTGTTGGCTATGGTTGCCCTGCGATGGAATCGAGGGTGGAGTGACCCAGAGACCGGGCCCCATGTTGTCATTCAGTTTTACTACCGCAGCCCTTTAAAAATTAAAGTGTTTTTCTTTCCAATTTATGAAGTCGTTAAACTGTAGTACCTCTGAGAATGTTCTTTCAGTTTTCTTCGTGATTTTAAACAGAGCGGATGTCTCTAATTTTACGTCGAAAAACTAACTTCTTACAATATTCAGAAACTGATCTTTTTCATTTACGATTAATTGCCTTCTTTTGAAATTATTAACTTCCTTTCAAAATGTAAAAGTGTGTGATTCTGTTCAACGTGCTTGTGAAGTTTGTGATATCGTGTTTGTGGGATTACGGAGTGTTTTACTTCACCCTCAATCACCTCACCTTCTGCAACGAAACGGGAAGACCACACAGAGAGGGAGCTGATAGAGAGACGAAGGGAGAAACAGAGAGGGTGGCGGGAGAGAGAGAGAGAAGCTGCACGACGTAGAAACAATAAGTTCATGCATGATTTATTTTTTATTTTTTAATCTTAATGGTTTTTTTGTGGGGAAAAAACCCCCTATTGTTATCAAATATCTGGCACTGAGGAGGACCCCTATCCGTGGTCGAAACGTTTGCCAATTTAACTCTAATGATATGCATGTTTTTTAATTAAATATATGTTCAGAAGACCCTAATGCCAATACAAAAATTCTTCATCACAATATAAATAATAGCGATTGACAATTCTGCGTCACAAAATATCAACACTTTTGTAATTTGAAGACGATTAGAAAGAAAAACGATCACTTTTTATCTATAAATGATCAAAGTATGCATTTGTTTATAAAATTTGTTTATAAAATAAACAAATAACATCGAATTTTATTAATGTCAATAAACGCCTGAACAATGCATTTGTTTACACAATTTGTCTATAAAATAAACAAATTATACCATACAACAAATTTTCATGATCAAACATGATCCTGTTGATAAAATCAAGCCATTTCAACTTACAAATATACGTTGCAAGCAAAATTTCCAATATGTTGACATTTGGTTAATATAATTTGTTTATAACAATTAGATATGCTATCCTGTAAATTATTTATATTCTTTGGATACTTTGACATTCATTTTTGTCGAGAATGGAATTAATTAAGTTATTGGTTTGAAGATAAAAAATAATAATTATAAAATGTCTCATTTTCGCTCTTTGTTTATTTATATAAAAAATAGAAAACAACCAAAATTGAAAAATCTAATCCATAGACGCTCTTGTGCGACTATCGCTGATCACTTCTTTAAAAAAATTGAAAATCGGTTAAGAATTGTAGGCTGTAAATGATTTTGAATAGTAAATTCCCGATTCAGCCCACTGTGGACCGGTGCGCCGGTCCATAGTGGGAAAAAAATGACTTTTTTGGTTCAAAATAACGTACAGCCCACAAATATCGACCGATTTGGACAAATTTTTTTTTTAATCTGATAAGATTTCAAAGAGAGTTTTGGAGTCTGATTTTTAAATTAGGCTTTGATTTTTTTTATAAATAAACAAATATGACGAAAAAAATTGCCATTTTTTCTATTTGAGGTTCCCGGTGCTCGTCAATGAGAGGAAAATTGTTGAAATCGCCTAAATTTCACAGAGTACATTTTTTAGAGTAACATTAGAGTAACATTAGTTGAATATGTTCTAATATTATATAATAAACAAAACAAAATTTTATAAACAAATTATTTGTTGAAAAAGTGTTTTCTTGCATTTTCCATAATGTTTCGTTTTTTAAGTTATATTGAAAGAACTTTGGATAAAAACTATATAAAGATGTAGACATTTCTTCTTGAAATTATTATTTCTAACATTATAAACAAATTTAATAAACAAATGCATTGATCAGGCATTTTTCGACAGAAAAATTCGTTTTTTTCTATGTCATTTTTTTTAAATTAGGAACTTTATGATAATTTTAGAAAAATTCATAATTTGTTGATTAATGTCATAAATTGTAAAACAAATTTAATAAACAAATTAATTATTCGGGCATTTGTCGGCAGAAAAATTCGTGTTTTTTTAATACCAGTCCTTTCAGTTGGGAACTTCATTACAATTTCAGCAAAATTCATAATTAGTTGATAAATTTTATGATTTCTTAAACAAATTTAATAAACGAATGCATTAATCAGGCATTTGTCGACAGAAAAATTAGTTTTTTTTCGGTGTCAACTTTTTAAATTGGAAACTTCATTATAATTTCAGCAAAATTCATAACTTTTCGATCAATGTTATAATTAAACTTAATAAACAAATGCATTAATCAGGCATTTGTCGACAGAAAAAGTAGTTTTTTTTCGATGTCAACTTTTCAAATTGGGAAGTTCATTATAATTTCAGCAAAATTGATAACTTTTCGATCAATGTTGTAATTAAAATTAATAAAAAAATTCATTATTGGGGCATTTGTCGACGGAAAAATTCTTTTTTTTTCAGTGTCCGACTTTTTAATTGGGATTTTCGTAATGAATTCAGCAATATTCATGATGAGTTGATAAGTTTTATTATTTTTTGTTAACAAATTTGACTGACATAGGAAACAACGAATGTTTCTATCGACAAATGCCTGATTAATGCCTTTGTTTGAAAAAATCATGAAATTTATCAACAAATTATGAATGTTGCTGAAAATGTCATGAAGTTCCAAAATGAAAGGACTGGCATTGAAAAAAACGAATTTTTCTGCCGATAAATGCCCGAATAATGCATTTGTTTAATGAATTTGTTTAAAAAATCATGAAATTAATCAATAAATTATGTATTTTGCTGAAACTATCATAAAGTTCCTAATTTTAAAAAAAATGACATAGAAAACAACGAATTTTTCTCTCGAAAAATGCCTGATCAATGCATTTGTTTATTAAATTTGTTTACAATATTAACAATAATAACCTCAAGAAGAAATTTCTCCATCTTTATATTGTTTTTATCCAAAGTTCTTTCAATATAACTAAAAAAAATGTAAAATTATGGAAAATCGTAGAAAACATTCTTTCAACAAATAATTTGTTTATAACAATTTTTTTGTTTATTATGTAATATTAAGACATCTTAAACTAATGTTACTCTATGATACTTAGGCGATTTCAACAATTTTTCTGTTATTGACGAGCACCGGGAACGTCAAATAAAAAAAATTGCCATTTTTTGGTCGTATTTGTTTATTTATAAAAAAATTGAAAGCCTTATTTGATAATCATGCTCGAAAACTTTTTTATAAGCCTTATCAGCTTTTTTTCATATTTTTTTTTCCAAATTGGTCAATATTTGTGGGCTGTACGTTATTTTGAACCAAAAAAGTCATTTTTTCCCCCACTGTGCGGCCGTGTGTGCGGCGATCGCCGAGAATTTTTCTGCTTTTGTACCTTACCTTTAACTCGTGCTACAACTTAGGAAACTTGTTGAAAAAAACTGAAATTGACAGGACGTAATGTTTGAAATCTTATCTTCAATTTAGGCTAAAAAAAACTTTAAAAATCTTCACGGGTTCCCAAGTTATGACAACAAATTTCCAAACACGTCTGCGTCGAGATTCAGTCGGCAATCACCGCTGTCGGCCAACCTCGCTGCTTTCGACGTAGATACGTTTGGACATTTTTGGTCATAACTCAGGAACCCTTGAAGATTTCTGAAGTTTCATGGGCTTAAATTAAAGATGAGATTTCGAAGACTGTGTGGTATTTATTTCAGATCTTTGCTCCAGTTTTCCTAGGTCGTGCGACGAGTTGAAGTTGAGGTACAAAATTAGAGAAATTCTTGCATTTTGTTTTTAAACTTCTAACGTAGTATATTCTCTGAAAAAGGTCAGAAGTATTTCTATTCGGGGCCATTGGACGCGGAATTTCATAAGCTTTTCAACGGTTTCTAGAAAAAGTTTCTCGTTTTTTTTTTTTTTTTGTAGAGTAATCACGTTTCAAAGTCAGCAGTGATTTTTAATAGTACTCGCACAAGAATAATAACTAATTGCGTGAGAATAATTTTTTAAAGTTTAGATACCCTCTCCCTATTGTGAGGATTCATATTTGTGCCCCCTCCTTCTTTTTACGTAAGATATTTTATTTTTTACTTCTTCTTCATTCATAATGTGTCTCCTAAGGGTTTACATGACTTCCGTTTCTTACAAGACCATCTACAAACTTTATATTATCTTATCCTTACATGTAACTTCTATCTCATTCTCATTTTGTTATTCTTCCATATCCATTCTTTCATTCTTGCTCATTCGCCCCTCTAGCCCCCTCCAACTCCTTCACCCACTCCTCACCCATTCCATCCTCACCTATAATATTTACCACATTCTCTTGCCAGCTTCCTTTATCTGCCATTCCTCTCCTACATCCTTCCCATACATGCTCCCATGTTTCCTCCTCCCATTCAAACATTCTGCACTTTCTGTTCTCTTCCTTTCCCAATACATCCCGTCCCTTGCCTCGTTTCCCAATCTAAATCTTGCTATTCTGTTCCATCTTCTCTCTCCCCATCCCTTTTCTAAATACTTTGGTCCTCCTTCCTATTTATCATCTTATACCATTTATTATATTTTGATTCCTCAATCATTCCCCATCTTTCCATTAATTGTCTTTCCCTGTCCCTTCTCTCCAATTCTTCATAGCTTACTCCATTTCCCTCTCCTATATCTCTAGCACAAAAAACTCCCTCCTTTCTTCTTGCCATCTTGTTAGTTCTACTGCCCTCCCTCTCCTTTCTTCTACCTCCCTCAAACACTTTTTCGCTAACTCCCCTCCCTTAACTTCGTCTCAAATTGCCATGCTCTCTTGCCCGCTCTAGTACTTAATTTATCTCTCTATGCTTCTTCTCTCACCATACTCGTATATCCAGGCGTCCTCCAGTCTACTCCTAGCGTCCACCTTACACCTTTCTTGTAAACTCACAATCTCTTTCCTTTCATCCCCATATCTCCGCTCCGTAACCTATTGTCGGCCATACCAACGTATCAAATAACCACATTCTCCTTCTCTAATCTTTCTTGAACCTTCTTTTTCCTATTACCCATATCTGTTTCATTATCCCTGCCGATTTTTTATCCTTTCTCTTATATGAACTCTATGATCTCCATTCATTTGCAAGGTATATCCCAAATATTTAAACTCTCTTACTTCTTCTAACTTTACTCCCTTCCATCTCCCAGTCCATACTTTCTTTCTTTCCCCTCCTTTTCTAAACTTCATTATCTTTGTCTTTTCTACATTTAAATTCAATTTTTTCCCATCTGAGTATTTCTCCAATCCTGTAATTAAGCCTGTCATCCCTTCTTCACCCTCTGCCATCAACACTATATCGTTCGCGTATGCCAATGTATATATCTTTTCTTCTCCCATCCTAACTCCTCCTCATCCCTTTCTCTTTATTCCTTCTTCTAGGTCTGAGATTAATAAAAGTGGGCTCAGAGAACATCCTTGCCTTACTCCTCTAACTAACCAGAAACTGTCTCCTACTTGCTCTCCTACTCTACCCTGCTTTTTGTCTCTTTGAAGATTTCCGATACTCTCTTTATTAAGCCCTCTCGTATCCCCTTTTTCACCATAACTTTTTCTGTCTCGACTCAGTCCAATGAGTCGAACATCGCCTTCAAGTCCACGAATATTGCTATCATTCTCCCTTTCTCCCTTTTAATCCTTTTATTTATCAGATAATTTAGAACATATATGTTTTCCATAACCCCCATTCCTTTTCTAAACCCTGTCTGATTCGGTGACTATATCTTTTTTTCCTCAACTTCTTTCTTCAATCTCTTCGACAAAACAGTTACATATACTTTATACAATGTTGGAATTAGCGTTACACCCCTATAATCTTTAACCTTCTCCCCTTTGCCTTTCTTCACTATGGGTACCACTACTCCTTCTTTCCATAACTCTGGCCACCCCTCTCCTCTCCATACTCTATTACACATTATCCATGCCCATTCCTTTAGTTCTGTCCCCCCATATTCTATAGTCTACCATTTCAATACCCTGATTTACTCTTTTTCTTCTTTTTCTCTCTATTTACCACCTTCCAAACCTCTTCTTCCGTCCTAGCCTTCTCCGCCTCTTCCTCAAACCTTTTATTCTCCTGCTCTTTCTTTTGATGACACAACTCAGTATACTCCTTATTTTTTCTCCTATATTCTTCTCCACTACTTTTTTCTTTTCTCCATTTTCTTAATTCCTTTCTGACCTCCTTCTTTTTCTCTTTACATTCCTCATCCCGCCCAGTTCCATTCCCCCCTTTATTTATTTCTTTTTTGCTTGTGCACTCTAATCCTCTTTTTATTTCTTCTATCATTATTTCCATCTCCTCGTCCACATTTTCCTCTCCCATTTTGATTTTTCTGACCTTTTCTTCAAACTGTTCTTTTCCTTCCATTGACCAATCAGCTTTTCCTGCTCTTTTTACGTTTGCTTCCTTTTAATCCATATTGTTATTACTTTTTCCCCCTCTAGTGTCACTATTATGGGAAAGTGAATTGAATCTATATAATCCCCTACCTCCAGTTTCTTGACCATCTCTCTTACCTCATCATCTACTATCACATAATCAATTACCGTTTCCCTTTCACCTCCTAAGCGTCTATATTCCCCTCCCTCATCTCCCTCTACATTTCCGTTTAAGATAAACCATCCCAACTCCTCCAAGCTCTTTAATAATTTCTTTCCTTCCTCATTCAGTATCTTGTCTTTGTATTTTCTTCCTCTTTCTCCTCCCCATTCTCTTCCTTCTCTATCTCCTATTCTCGATATTTTATTTTTTACCTAATATATCAATTATTTTCACTGTAAACGAGATTTAAAAAATAATTTCAAGGGATTTCAAAAGATTTGAAAGGTTTCCAGTGATTTGAAGGAAGTATAACAAACTTCAAGGGATTTGAAGGTACTTCAAAGGACTACAAAGTATTTCAAAGAAATTTCGGATTTTACGGAATTAAAAATTATTTTAAAAAATTTAAAGAGTTTGAAGAAATTACCTAGTACAATTTTAGACAGAATTTCATGTTTTTCCAGAGATTTTACAAGATTTTAGGGGACTTTAAGAGTTTTAATTAGATTTAAAGAGATTCCACGGGATTTCAAAGTATTTCAAGAAATACTGAACGATTTTGACGGATTTTTAGAAATTTCAAGGAATTAGGAACGATTTTCGCGGATTACAAATTATTTTAAGGGATTTAAAGGTATTTTAAGAGATTTCGAAATATTTAAAAGTAGGGGATTTCACGGATACGTGAACGGATTTCAAAGGATTTCGAAACATTTTAAAGAATTTTAAAAGAGACCGACGTATTTTCACGAATTTTAAAAGATTTCGTAAGATTTCAGAAAATTTATGAGAATTTCAAAGGGTTTCGAAATATTATAAAATATTTTAAGAGATTTCGTGGAATTTTAATGGCTTTTAAAACATCCTGGAAAGTGTAAAGACATTTAAAGGGATTTAAAGAGATTCTTAAAGATTCTCACGTATTTTAAAGTTTTTTTTTAGATATTTTAAGGGATTTCTATAGGTTTTAAAGAAATATGAGGTTTTTATGGGATTTTGAAAATTTCAAAATATTTTAAGGTTTTCAAAAGATTTAACAGAATTTCAAAGAATTTTTAAGATGCTTCCACATTTTTTAAAAGGACTTCAAAGGAATTCCTAGGCAGCTCAATCGTTTTAAAAGGATTTCAAAAGATGTCAAGAGATTACACAAGTTTTCAAGGGATTACATAAGGTTTAGGGTATTTCAAACGATTCTAAATAATTACGGGAAGTTTCACAGATTTCAAATCATTAAAAATTGTTTTTAATTAATTTTTTTCGGAAAAAAGATCTTCTCCTTTCGCTCCGCTGGGAATCGAACCACAGAACTTCCGATTGCCGGTCGGGTGCTTTCCCATTAAGCTACTAGAGAGATCGAGAGAAGAAACTTTTTTCAGAAATACAGGCATCATTCTGCTAGGTGGTACAAATAAAATTTTTCAAGGAATCTGTATTATCATTAGAGAATAACATAAATTTTTAACTGCTTTTCAGACTAGATGGAGCTATGAATTAAAAATTGTTTTTAATTAATTTTTTTCTGAAAAAACATCTGCTCCTTGAACAATTTTATTTGTACCACCTAGTAAAATGATGCGTGTATTTCTGAAAAAAGTTTCTTCTCTCGATCTCTCTAGAAGCTTAATGGGAAAGCACCCGACCGGCAATCGGAAGTTCTGTGGTTCGATTCCCAGCGGAGCGAAAGGAGAAAATTTTTTTTCAGAAAAAACTTAATTAAAAACAAATTTTAAAAGGCTGAATGTCACAAATGCGTCACGGGATTTTAAAGGATTTCAAAAGATACCGAAGTATTTTCAAGAATTCTAGAATATTACGTAAGAAATTTCCGAATATTATGAAGGATTTTAAGGGATTTCGAGGAATTGAAATGGCTTTTAAAAAAGCCTAATGGATTTTTAAATATTTTATGAATTGCAGAAGATTTAAAAGATTTTTTTGAATCTCCAAGGATTTTCCAGGAATTTCAATGATTCCTAAGAATTTGAATGATGTTTCAGAGTACTTTAATCTATAAGTTCAATTTAATTTATACTGAAGGGGTAGCAAACTATTTCTACATATTTTAAAGGATATTAACAATTTCTAAAAACTCGTAGGATTTTAAAGGATTCCAAAGAATTTCATGAGATTTCAAGGGATTTGAAAGAATTTTCTAGGATTTTTAAAGATTTCAAGGAATTCCCAGAGAACTTTGTAAAATAAATTATGTTTCTTCAAAGATTTCAAGGGATTTTAAGGTATTTTAAGGAATTTCGAATATTTCTAGGGTTCTGAACGGGTTTTTATTAGAGAACTTTAATAAATAAGTATATTTTAAATTTCTTTAATAATTTGAAATCCTACGTTAATAAATAAATCATTCCTTTATTGTTTCTCTATTTTTTGCGTCAATTCTTGAAATATTTTAACATTATTTATTTCCGTGAAGATTTTCTTATGATTTTCTAAAATAATTTTTTCAGAATCTCGAAAAATTCGTAAAAAGCGTATCTAATGAATGAGGCCCTGAAAATGGAAAGAAGGTTTTTTTTATGGGATTTTAAAGAATTTGAGCGATTTTAAGTATTTAAAACGATTTCTAAATAAACTGAAGGATTTCTACGATTTTTTAGGGTTTTTAAAGAATTTAGAACGATTGCCGCAGATTAAAAAGGATTTTAAGGGATTTCAAGATATTTAAAAGAATTGAAGGGATTTTAGGAGATTTCAAAATATGTAAAAGGACGGGATTTTACTGATACGTCACAGATTTCAAAAGATTTTAAAAGATACCTAATTTTTTCGTAAATTTTAAAGGATTTCGTAAGATTTCAAAAGATTTGACGGAATTTCATAGGATTTCTGAATATTATAAAGGATTTTAAAGGATTTCGAGGAATTTTAATGACTTTTAAAAGATTATAATGAATTTCGAAATATTTGAAGGGATTTCCATGGATTTTAAAGGATTGAATGGGATTTTAAAGATTTCGAAAAATTTGAAGGATTTCAGAAGATTTCACTGAATTTCAAAGAATTTGAAGGAATCTCCAGTTTTCAAAGATTTTTAAGAGATTATGTACGATTTCCATGGAATTCAAATGATTCCAAGGAATTTTTACATGATTTAAAAAAATTTAAGAAATGTACAACATTTTTAAAAGAATTCACTGGATTTCAAAGGATTGCAAAGATTTCCAGGGTTAAAAAAAAATAATAAAAAAATAGGTAATTTACATAAGAAATGTTTTGGACTCCCCCTCCCTTCCAAAATAGAAAGCCTTACATAATTAATGGACGCTCCCTAATGAGGTAAAAAGAATCTCGAATTGGAACAAAAAACTTCCTGTTTTAGAAAATGAGATTGTGTCTACTGGAACGAAAAAAACGCCCACTCAGCGAGTTGCATGTACGAGAAATAATAGGCGGGAAACATCATTGGAAATTAGGGCAAGGTAATTAAAAGAGAAGAGCAGAATGGAAAATTGACTCTTCAGGCTTGTGGCAAATGTTAAATAGTCCATAGGAAATTTTTTTTATTACTTTCTTAATTTTTCATTAATATCTTAGCTAAATTAATATTTTATTCCTTAAAAATAAATTCCGATTCGTTTAAATATCTTCTATACAAAAAAAAATGTAAATTAAAAAGTCGATTTTCATATCAAGTTTAAGAATCACAGAGCCACAAATCAATATTTTTATTTTGTTGGAAGAAAATTTGGGTCTGGGAGACTGTAACAACTTTCGAGGGTTCGAGTCCCGGCACCCATGGGAGTTTTTTTAGTTAATCATAAATAACAGAATTAAAGTAACTTCTTTGAATTCATTATTAGGCAAATAATGAAATTATTATATTTGTTAATTAAATAATTTTTTGCATAGAAGCTCAACAAACTCTTTAAATAAGCAGTCATTGAACTCTCAGTAACACGTATAAGGAAAAAATGCAATTGCTTCAAATAGCGTGTCAATAGTAGGGTGATAATGAATTCTACAGAATCCCATGATTTTTTTATAAAGAGATGCTACCAATCGATTCTTGGTAAAACCATTACTGATTTAACAGAGAGCTTTTATCTTTTATGGGTTCGACACCTCTTCTAATTTCTCCGAAAATTATAGTTCGTTATCGATTGGAAATACTGTTCATGTAACTCCTATTTCCTCTTATTTTTTAAAATAAATGTTGAATCCTAAATAAAATTAAGAATTTAGTTACGATCTTTTTTAATATAATTTTTTTTATAAAGAAAAAATGTATCACTCAAAATTAACAATACCAAAAACTAATTTTAGTTTTTAAATTTATTGTGTCGCATTAAAGATTCCGAATATTGAAAATTCTTCAATTTTAATTTAATTTTTGAGGCCTTAAAACTACAGTATTTTGCTATAAAAGCTTGAATTCGAAAATATTTGGTATGAAATTTCTTAGTTTTTAGAGGTTTTCAATTTCATAATATTGTAGTTTCAAATCCAAATATTAAAAATCTCAAGACAATTTCACTAATAATAAAAAAAATTTCGAATTGAAAGGCTTAAAATTGTGTAATTTCAAACATTGGAAACGTAGCGATCTTGTTGCGTATATTTTTAATTTTATTTTTAATGTTATACCTAGCGGAAGATTTCTTTAAAAAATGTATTTGTACCATCTAGCAAAATAATGCGTGTATTTCTGAAAAAAGTTCCTTCTCTCGATCTCTCTAGTAGCTTAATGGCACCTGACCGGAAATCAGTAGGTCTGTGGTTCGATTCCCAGCGGAGCGAAAGGAGAATATCTTTTTTCAGAAAAAAATTATTCAAAATAATTTTTCTTTCATAGCTGCATCTAGTCTGAAAAGAAGTTAAATATTTTCTCTTATTCTGTAGTGATAATACAGATTCGTTAAAAAAAATTTTTTGTACCATCTAGCAAAATAATGCGTGTATTTTTGAAAAAGTTTTTTCTCTCGATCTCTCTAGTAGCTTAATGGGAAAGCACCTGACCGGAAATCAGTAGTTCTGTGATTCGATTTACCGCGGAGTGAAAGAAGAAGATCATTTACAGAAAAAAATTATTTAAAATAATTTTTCTTTCATAGCTCCATCTAGTCTGAAAAGACGTTAAATATTTTCTGTTATTCTCTACTGATAATACAGATTCCTTAAAAAAATGTATTTGTACCATCTAGCAAAATAATGCGTGTCTTTCTGAAAAAAGTTTCTTCTTTCGATCTCTCTAGTAGCTTAATGGGAAAGCACCTGACCGGAAATCAGTAGTTCTGTGGTTCGATTCCCAGCGGAACGAAAGAAGAAGATCTTTTTTCAGAAAAAAATTATTGAAATTAAAAAAATTAATCATTTAAAATTGAAAAATGTTTAATTCAAAGATTTCAAGTATAAATACTAATTCGAATGAAGTTTTAAAAATTAAACTATCTGAAATTAAAAAGATCAAAATTGTGTTGTTTAAAAAAAATAAACAATCTGAAATTGATACCTCAGCAATTGAATGATTTCATTAATTTTGAATGGTTACAATTGCAGAGTTCTGAATTTTCATTTTGAGCACTAAATGTTCATTTTTCCCCATTCATAAGTTTTAATTTTTTAATTAAAATTCAAATGGTTGAATTTTGAAAAGTGCTATCACAATTTTGAAATTTTTTATTTTTTACGATTTAAGTTTACTAATAATAATCAAAATTTTAAAGCGTTTAAGTATCAGAAAGTTTTTCTTAACATCATAATTTGTATCGAAAACAATTTTTTCTGTATTAAATGAAATTTGGATTCGTTTACGTTTCTACGTTCTGGAGTAGATTTTTTTTATTCTAAATGTTCCAGATTTTTTTTTTACTTTAGTGTTGCGAATTAGCATTTTTTTCATTTTTAGTGTTTTTCATTTAAAATTACTTCTTATTTTGAACTTTTTCTTTCATAACTCAATTTTAAAAGTTTATAATAATTGAAATTTTGTCAATTATCAATAGTTAAAATAACCCTAAATTTTCTTTTTTGATTTTAGGAAAATTTATTCAATCAATTTTAATGTTAAATTATACTTTTTAAAATAAAGTAATAATTTTAAATTTTAGAATTTCAGAAGCTTAGCCTTTGAAATATTGAATTTAGTTTTTAATTGCAAATTGTAAAATTTTAATCGCTTCGAATTGAAAATTATTTAAATACGTTAAGACTTTAAGTTATTTCCACTGATTTTTAATGATTATAAATGATTATAATCGAATTGTGAAGATCTTAAAACATTTCAAAGATTATAAAAGGTTTCGCGAAATTTCAAAGAAATTTCAGGAATTTTCACAGAAAAAAATTAAGAAAATAATTGATCAGATTCTAACGTTGAAAGTGAAAAGATTTTGGAACGAGACATTAAAAATAGAATTATTTTTTATTTTGAAATGTTCCAAAATATTGAATACTTGAAATTACATGCCTACATACCTTACAACCTTACACCTATATACCTATTCAACCTATACAATACTATTCTCCAACCGAGCAAGTCACGCCTACCCCGAAAGGGAAATGGCTTAATGGTATAATAAAAATAATAATTGAATTTAAAACACTGGAATCATATCTGGCAATATTTTGTCGTATTCCTTTTTTTTTTTAATTTTTAATTTTCAATGGTATATCCTAACATTTTCTGGTATTTAATTAAAGATTTACAAAAATGAATAAATTAAAATTCAAAAATATTTGATTAGCAAATTTAAAAAATGAATAATAATTCTAAATGAAGTGTTAAAAATTAAACGATTTGAAATTGAAAAATCGTGTTGTTTAAAATCATGAATAAATCAAATTAAATTAAACTATCTGAAATTGATACCTCTGTAATTAAATAGTTTCTTTCATATACATTGTTTACGATTTAAAGTTCTGAAATATGTTTTAGTTTTGTTACAAACATTGAAATCTTTGAATTTTGAAAAGTATATTCATTAATTTTTAATTTTCAAACGGTTGAAATTTGCTTAACATAATTTAAATTTCAAAGGGTTTCAGTATAAACAAGTTTAAATATCATAATTTTTAGTGACTAAATCTTCTTTAGTTTCAAATGAAGTTCGGATTCGTTTAATTTTCCACCTTCCATAGTGGAAGTATGTTAATTTTTAATTTTTTTCATTTAAAATCAATTTTTATCTTGAAAGCTTTTTTAGAATAATTCAATATTTAAACATTTATAATTTAAAAATTTTCCATTGTAGACGGTGATTAATTTTGATGTTAAGTCATAATTTTGTTATATAATAACAATTCAAGAATTTCAAAAACTTTGAAAAATTCATTTTAGGTGTTAATTTCCAAATTCTCAAATTTTAATAGCTTCGAATTGAAAATTATTCAAATTCTTAATTTACAATCTTTAATTATTTAATTTTGAATCTTTTAATTACAAATAATACTATTTCAATTCTTTTGAATTTTATATGATCCAATTTTCAAAATTTCAATATGAAAGTATTGAATTTTTAATAGTTTAAATTTTTCTATTTTCGAAATTTTTATTTGAGATCATTCAATTATAAGATTCAACAATTCAAAATAAAATTGTTTTTAAAAATTTTTAACGCTTTCATTTCGAAATTATTAATTATAATGATTTAAAAAATTAGATTGTTTAATCGGTTAAATTCAAATAAAAAAGACGAATTTTCAACAAAATAGTTGAATCCTCAACCGAAATAGTCAATTTTCAAAAAACAAGATTAATATTCTACCCAAATAGACACATTTTCAATAAAATACATGAATTCTCTACCTAATAGATGCATTTTTAAATTATAAAGATAAATTTTCAATCAAAAATAAAATTGCTACATTTTCCTATAAAATTAATTTTCAACCATGAAAAAACTAATTTGCAACAAATTAATTAAATTTTCGAATAAATAGTTTGATTTTTTACAAAAAAAGATTAATTTTCTACTAAATCAGTTTAATTTTCACCCAAAAATATGAATTTTTAACAAAAAAAGTTAATTTGCGACAAAATAGTTGAATTTCAAACTAAAATCATGAATCCAAAGAAAATTAATTTTTCGCAAAGTAGATCAACTTTAATCCAAGTAGTTAATTTTTCAAAAAGAAAAAAAAATTAATTTTCAAAAAAATATGTAATAATTAATATTTCAAAAAGAAAAGATTTTAATTTTAAATCAAAAACAATGGAATTTAACCAAAAAATACGTATTTTCAACAGAAGAGTGAATTTTCCATCAAAAATAGAATAATTATATTTTAAATTAAAAAATTAGTTTTTACCACAAAAAACTAATTGTTAACAAAACAGTTGGATTTTAAACTGAAAAAACTATAAATTTAAACGAAAAATGGAATAGTTAAATTTTCAGTTTAAGACATTAGTTTTCAACTAAAAATGAAACAAATTTAAGAAAAAAATAGTTAAATTTTTAGCCAAGGATATGAATCTTCAACAACAAAATTTAATTTTCAACCTAAAAATGAATAAATTTAAAAAAAAGAATAGTTGGATTTTCTGATTGGGTTCTATTAATTTAGTTTAAATTCAAGTGAAAAAACGAGTGAAAGGAGAAGTTTCTTAAAAACGAGAGAAAAAAATAAGAATTCTTTAAAAAAGGGAAGAAGAGTTTATGGACGGCCTCCTTAATCTACTGCCTAAGTTAATCTTTTAATTAATTTTTTAACTAAAAATTTAACTACTTTATTTTTGTTGAAAATTTGTCTCTCTTAGTTGAAAATTCATTTATTTTGTTAAAATTTCATTTTTTTGTTGTAAAAAATTAAGATTCTTGTTTGAAACCTCATCTTTTTGGTTGAAAGCTGAACTATTTCGTTGAAAATTTCAACTTTTTTGTTGAAAGTTCTTTTTTTTTGTCAGAAACAAGTGTTTTAAACTAGAAATGTAACTATTCCATTTATGATTATGAATTTCTTTTTTTAGTTGAAAACTTGATTATTTGACTGAAAATTCATTTTTTTAATCTAAAAATTCAACTATTTTCTTCAAAATTCATGCATTTTGTTGAAAATTTGCCTTTTTCGAACGAAAATTAATCTTGGTTGACAATTTGTGTTGTTGGTTGAAAATTAATTTTTGTTGTTGTTGAAAATGCATCTATTTACTCGAAAAATAATCTGCTTTTAGAAAAATAAACAATTTTGTTCAAAAGTATTCTTTTTTGGTAGAAAAGTTAACTCTTTTGTTGAAAATTCGTCTTTTGTGGTTGAGAATCCATCTCTTTGGTTAAAAATGAATCTACTTTTTAAAAAATTCCAAAAATTTTGTTAAAAAGTCATTTTTTCAAACTCATTATTCATTGTTTAATTGACGTTTATATAAAATTACATTTATATTTCGTATTTGAAAATAGTAGTGGGGTCACGTAATATGTGGACGCTCTTTTTTGCTATTTCAATTATTTCTTACAAGACTGTAATTTGGCACACAGTTTTAGGGACCAAAAAGAAAAATCGAGTTCGTTAACCAGAATTTTTTGATCAACGTGTACTTTTTGTTTTAATCGTAAAAAATAACATTAAGGATAAAAAAATTGAATTTTTGAAAAAACGAAATAAGATACAAAAAAAATGAATAGACAAAAGTTGTTCGCCTAAAAAAGATCTAAAAATTTTGTATGAATCACTTTTTGATAGGATGCGTAGTTTTTTGTTGTAATCGTAAAAAGTAACATTAAAAATAAAAAAAATTAAATGTTTGGAAAAACGACACAAGACTCGAAAAAAATTAAAAATTAAAAGTTTATTTAACAAAATTTTTTCAACAACTTTTCAAATTATAAAAACAAGGAAATGAAAATACCTATCTTTTAATATCAATGCGTATTATGAATTTTAATAATATACATTTTATTGAAATAATACATTTTTTAAGGTAGCTGAGAATAAAAATTGATACAAAATAAAGTACAAATATTAAAGTAACCATAAAAAATAATTTTTTTACTTTATTTTGCCACATCTAAATAAGCAGTCCCGGACAGAGGTAGAGAAATAAATATAAAATAGATTTGATATGTCGAAAAGTTTACACTTTGGCAAAATCGAGTGCAAAGCACGAGATACGTGATGAGAATGTGTTCGTTAAAGCCGGATGAGCTTTAACAAAAGAGAATTCACAATCACCAAATTACAGTTGTTGATTCTTTGACTTTCAATTTCAAAAGGTCTGTGCACAAATATGGGGGAAGTATAAAAACCGAGCGCGTAGCGCGAGGAAAATACGTTATCGATCGCGAAGCGCGAGATTCAAAAAACGCGCGCCTCGGCGCGCTCAATCTTACGAGCTGCGCACCCCACGCGTGATAAGAATAGGCCTGCGCAGCGGGCAGATTTTTTTTTTTAAATTTTGGTTCTCAGGAGACTATTGATTTCTGCCTTTCAAATTGAGTTCGGGTTCGAGTTCGAGGCCTGGGGGCATTTAGCACTGGTTAGAGCCTGGAGACACAAACGATACTAATCAAGGGTCACTGATGCGAGTGCATTGATTTACGAGTTGGTTAATAGGAATTATTCTTGCATTGTGATTTCCATTCGAGTTCTCTGGCATAATCGATTCCATTTCCAACTATGCCAGATTTGCTACTCTCTAGAACCAACCTGCCGGATGTACTATGGTGATAACGACAATAACACTCCTCACTGTTACCCAAGTTCAATTCTAACTTCCGAATATTATATTATTATTATTTCAATTTGGCCACTTATAAAAAAACATCCAGTAATTAATAATAATAATCTTCCAGTTTATTAAATTTCTTTGTCCGGAGTAATTTACTTGTAATCAAGAGTTAATACACTTGTAATCCAGGATGATCTACTTGTAATCCGCGATGATTCCAATATTTCACAGTAATTGAAGTAATTCAGAGTAATCCCACTATTCCGGGGAAATTTACTTGTAATCCAAAGTAATCTAGTTGTAATGCGGAGTAATTCATAGAATTTGGAGTAATCCCAGTATTCTATAGTAATCCATTTGTGATCCAGAGTAATCCATAGTAATCCACTTGTTATCCAGAGTAATTCAAGTAATTGGAGTAATCCAAGTAACCTTCGTGTGACACAGAGTA
>CAKNYM010052116.1:0-14662 GCA_932195095.1 Andricus curvator
AAAAAAAAAAACTTTATATTAAAAACCTATTTGAAAATATAGTATTCCTTGCCTTATATAACCTATTACTGACTTAACGTGATTATCTATGTTCAAGATAACACGAAATTCATTCATTATAGCTTTACGCTATCTTTATCTCTTAACATTATCAAATTTTGATAAAAGTCTTTGTTAAGTTAAACAAAATTAAAGGTAAAAGTAGAAATTAAATTTGGAATTAACCACTTATGCTTTTTTGCAGATCCTCGTGTAACAGATTGGCCTTTAATGGGAGATCTATGGCCTACTCTTTTAATACTAGCCAGTTATGTGTATTTTGTGTTTCAATGTGGTCCACAATTCATGAAGAATAGACCAGCATATGAGCTAAAGACTTTTATCCGGGTCTACAACATTTTTCAAGTCATTGCAAATGCTTACTTAGTTTACGAAGTTTTAGCAGTTTATCCCGACGCCACAGCGTTACGATGTTGTCCAGTCGATTATTCCTGGAATTCCGATGCAATAAGAGTACGTCATCATACTACAGTACTATGATTGACCAGTCCAACATTTTACGAATTTTTTTGTATTTATATTAAAAGTTATTATTAGTTAGATGAGTAGCAAATAGATTTAATAAAAAATACTTATATTAATAAGACCAAATAAATAATACACAGAAAAACGTCAGTCCTCAAAAGCACGCCATTTCGGAGTTGTTTTGAGTTCAAACGAAAATACACTCAATTCCCGATATAAGACTCGGTTTCGGGCATGGCTTGCCTTGGCCTTGATCCAAAATCGAGGGAATCAAAACATAAACAGGCAGGGTCGCATGAATTATTTCTGTTGTATTAGGATCGATGACGCAACCTGATGCAATTAATGCGCTGAGAGTGCGGCCCTCGAGCTGTTTGTCACGCTTGACTGAGCACATCATCTTTTTCGGCCCCGCGGCATCTCTCATTACGAAACTGCTGAGGCCATAAGTTCTAGGAATGACATAAACCGGGGGTTCTTATATCGGGAGTTTAGTGTAGGACAGCGGAGAATGAGAATGTAGCTATGCTCATGTTATAGTTTCACATTTAAAGTATTCTCATTCTAAGAAAAAATGTTATTTCGAGAACATAACAAATGAGCTGCAAAAAAAATATCCCGCTGTTTTACTGTGTAATAAATAAATTACATTCTCAAGGAATTCATTAAAATAAACAACTTATACATCATTTTCAGACAGCAAGGACTCTTTATTTGTTTACATTATTGAAAATATTAGACCTCATTGAAACAGGACTGTTTGTCCTCCGAAAGAAGAACAACCAAATATCATCTTTACACGTCTATCATCACATAAGTACAATATTCTTTACTATGATGTTTACTAGATATGTCGCTGGAGGAATGGCAGTTTTTTATCTTGCACTGAATAGTGCAGTTCATGCAATAATGTACAGCTACTATTTTTTGAGCAATATAGAAGGAATCAAAGAGGCAATTCATCCCTTCAAACGCTACATGACTATAATACAAATGGTAAACAAAATTTTGAATTGTTCTATAGATAAATTATTTATTAAGGTGGATCGAAAATAAAACATTCTGAAATTTAAAATCGTCACTACGCAAAAAGTAGGGTATTGCGGTCCTTAAGAAGTATAATTAATTCGGAATCGATAGATATGCAGCTTGGTTATCCACACTCGAAAAAAGTGTTTAGACAATTTCTTATTTGCACAGTTGTTGAATTTTCTTCAGTATCAATTGTTTTCACAAAAATGCACTAGGAAAACATTTGCCTTAAGCAAAAAATCGAAATTCGAAATAAAGCTCATTTCTAATTCTTAATTTCCACTTTCGATTCCTGGATACTTTAAATTTTTGGTCATTGTGCATTTTTATCATTGGAAAGTTTTGTAGTACCCGAACACTTCTTCTCCTATTTACACAGGTGCTGAAATTGTTTTCCTTAAACAGGGGCGAATCAAATAGGAGTTATCTCTTTTAAAATTTGCACCACAGCAAAGGCCCCTCTGCGGTGCTAGCCAGACGCATGTCTGTGGTGCAGGCAGAGCTCGCCCTAGTCCAAGAACCCTGGTTATACAGGGAAAGGATTTGTGGCTTATCGTGATGTAGCTCCATATATAAGGGGCCACGCGAAAAAACGCCAAGGGCATGCATAGCCGTCAAGGGTATGGATGCGATATTGGTGCCTAAATTCTGCTTCAAAGATCTCACCGTTCTAGAGGTTTTTATTATCTCGGCTTATTTCCCTGGCGATGCCGAGGGACCCCGCCTCCCAGACAGGTGGAGGCTCTAAATCGGCACTGTCAAGAGAACAAGATTCCTCTTCTGTTAGGCTGTGATGCAAACTCTCACCACACGGTGTGGGGAAGCACAAAAATCAATGACAGAGGAAGAGATTTAATTAAATACATGACGGGCACAGAGCTGGAGATTCTATATCGGGATGATACTCCCACATTCCAGACTAAAAACGGGAGTGAGGTTTTCGATTTTACTCCATGTTCGGGTGTACTGAGGAGCAGGGTAGTGGACTGGAGAGTATCCGATGAGGAGTCTCTCTCGGACCACAAATATATCGTGTTTTGATTAACCCTAGGAAAACCGGTGGTTTTCAAGATCAGAAACCCCATAAATACTCTTTGGGACTCATATGAAAAGGAAATCAAAGGGAGGCTTTCGGAATTCCCCACAAGCTATGGTACCCTTGATGAGTTAGAGCACGCCGTGTATTTTTTGCGAAAGGCTCTGACTACATCATATGAGAACAATTGCCCTACAAGCACAATTAAGTATAGGAAAGGAGCAGAATGGTAAAATACCTACCTGGAGAGACTCCGTGAAAATACAAGAATGTTGTGCAATATGGCAAATGGATCTAAATTACCTTCAGACTGGGACATCTATAAGACGGCCCAGTATGAATACGATAAAAATATAAGAAAGTATAAGCAGGAGGATTGAAGGGGCTTCTTCGAGGAATCGAAAGACATTCCGGAAACAGCGAGGCTCCACAAGATCCTGGCGAAAAATCCGGAAGCTCGCCTCGGGCTCATAAGGCTCGATAACGGTGAGTTTGCCGAAGACGAAAAACCAACGCCGAATCACCTGATGAAAGTTTACTTCCCGGGTTTTCAGCGAATCCGAACCGACCAAGAGGAGGAAGGCTGGGGCCAAGAGGTGGAGAGGGCCGTCTGGAATTTCGCCGCTAAAGTCGTTGATTACAAAAAGTTGGAAAGGGCCATAGGGTCCTTCTGTCCCTTTAAATCGCCAGGGGCGGGTGGCATTCATCCAGCGCTTTCACAAAAAGGCATGGATCTAGTCGTCCCTCCTCTGACGAAATTATTCAGGGCAAGCATAGCCCTTAAACACGTGCCATTGGCATCAAGGGATGGCAGAGTGGCCTTCATTCCCAAACCTGGGAGGGAGGGTTACCGTGCTGCAAAAGAATTTCCGACCAATCAGCCTAACGTCTTTTATCCTGAAGACATTGAAGAAGCTGATCGAGAGATACATTAGGGATGAGGTGCTCTTGGCCTCCCCGCTACATGCATGATTTTCAGGCAGGCTGCTCGGTAGAAACTGCGCTGCATGCTGTTGTGGCAAAATTGGAACAGCGGTTGGAACGAAAGGGGGCTGATGGGAGCACTTTCTTGGATATAGAGGGTGCTTTTAGCAATACTCCTCCAGAAGTCAGCTGTCGAGAGGCTTTGAGATGTGGCGTGCCGGACCAGCTAGTATGCCCAGGAGTTGTTGCCCACAGTCTAACGAGGTCGGCACTGCACATCGTAGAGCTCTGATGCGATAGCCCAGGGCTCTCGGTGAATCCGGAAAAGATCAACCTGGTCATTTTCACGAGAAATTATAGAGTGCCGAAAGTTGACGCTCCTGTATTCTGTGGTGGGAAGCTGACGTTTTCAGATTCAGTTATATATCTGGCAGTAATCCTAGAAAGCAAGCTGAACTGGGCAAAGCACCTGGAGACCCAATGCAGGAAGTTTGCCATGACTTTTTGGATGTGCAGGTTGACGTGGGGTCTATGGCCTAAAATGCTTGCATGGCTCTACTCTGCTGTCCTAAAACCAAGGCTCCTACATGCAACTGTGGTCTGGTCGCCACGGGCGGAACTTAAAACAATGCATGACAGGCTGCGGAGATTACAAACACTAGCATTCAGAGGTTTGACTGGAGCAATGAGGACTACGCCCACAGCAGCGATAAGATGCATGCTCTGTGAGGAACCCCTACATGTTGCGATAACTGCTAGAGCGGCACACGCGATAGGCCGCCTGGCAAAAGCAAATAGGTGGATTCGAGGGACTAAGCACACTAGGCTCCCGAGAGACATCAGCGCACTGCCGATTCTAGAGATAAGGCAAGATAAAATAACAAAACGCTTCAGCTCTGCCAAAGCTTTCCGTATCTGCATTCCAAGCAGGGATTTGCGGAAAGCAAATGGTAATCCGCTCCTCCAAGGGGAAATCTGGTATATAGATGGCTCCAGGGGAGTAAGAGGGTCAGGAGCACGAATCTATGACAGAAAGAGAGGGAGGGGGATAGGGATCCCACTTGGGCCTTTCAGGCGGATGTCCTCGCCGTCCTTCGCTGTGCTGAAACACTAATAGAAAAAAACGCTGCTGGCAGACAGATTACGATCTGTTCGGCCAGCCAAGCAACATTAACTGCAATAGGGAAACCAGACAGAACATCAGAACTGGTTTGGGAATGCAGGAAGGCATTAAGCCAACTTGCAGAAAGAATCAATGTGGCTCTCATGTGGGTCCCTGGTCACACAGGGATCAAGGGCAAAGAAAAGGTGGACCAGTTGGCAAAATGCGGCGCAGCGAGTGAATAGATAGGACTGGAACCGATACTGGGAATAGCATCTTGCTGTGTCGGGATGGCCATTAAAAGCTGGATCCGAGCAAAACACCGGGAGTACTGCGAACAAATCCAAGGTTGCCGTCAGGCAAAATCCATCCTGGGCTATACCTGTAGGATGGACAGGACCAGGGAAATCTTGGGTTTACC
The DNA here is from genome assembly GCA_932195095.1 of Andricus curvator. NCBI lineage: Eukaryota > Metazoa > Arthropoda > Insecta > Hymenoptera > Cynipidae > Andricus > Andricus curvator. The sequence continues at coordinate 5,041 of CAKNYM010052116.1, forward strand.
CAAGAAAGATATAAGGACAGTGGTACGGATCCTAACTGGGCACAACAACTTGAACTATCATATGCACTAAATGGGATATAACCCTACGACCGAGTGCAGGAAATGCGGCAGGGATAACGAAACATCCCTGCATGTAATATGCCAGTGCCTGGCATTAGCTAGGCTCAGGAAGCAAACCCTCAGGGCCCATTTTATGGAAACTGAGGAAATTACAAGACGATCAGTAGTCGAGATACTACGTTTCATCAAGAGTCTGGGGTCGACTGCTGAGAAAAATAGGTAAGGGTATGGCACAATAGGCTTTATAGCTTGAGCGCCAGGGGAGCTTTTCGTAGACTTCCCGGCTGTTTTAAAACTAACTAACTCTGTGAAAATTATTTGTTGAAATCCGCAAAAAATTGGGTAGACTTTTTTGAGCGCGGGTAATCAAGCTGCATATCTATCGACTCTAAATTAATAATACTTTTCTAGGATCCCAATATGCGCTACTTTTTCGCTTTTCGAAGATTTCAAATTCCAGATTTTTTTATTTTCGACCCACCCTATTATTTATGTATGTTTCGACTGCGTGGTAAAATCTACTACGGTGAAATCTCCCTATTTTATTCAACTTAAAGTTACAATTTTTAATAAAAAATATTCTTGTATTTCCAGGTGCAATTCGTCTTTTTGTTGTTACACGCTTTCGTCGGTCTGAATCCATTCTGCTCTATTTCCAAATTTCCAGTCATTCTTATGGTCCCAAATATACTTCTGAACTTATACTTATTTTACAACTTTTATAAGAAGGCCTACTTGGAGCCCAAAAAGACAAGATAATATCTATGAGATCTGATGTGATTTAGGAAAAAGTTCGTCATCAATAATGCGAATTACTTTAAACAACGCTGTGTCTTATTTATTTTCTTTCTTCGGTTTTATTATCAGCGAAGCTTTGTAAAACGTTTTAATAAGCAAGTCATTATTATTGAAACGTTTGCTCTGGAGTACTGTTCTTAATTTATAATATTTGAACAGTTTCTTTCATCTGAATTTGGTCTCGTTTTATGCCCTGGATTAAATTGATTGTTTTATGCTAGAACAAAATTTTCTGCATGGCAGACTGCATAATTCATATTCTCATTTATATAAAATGAGGGGATATTGTTAATGCTCAAGATAGAATAAAATAAATCGTTAAACTACTAATTTTTCGATATTTTACCACATTTTTACCTGTTCTGTATATATTTTTAGATGATTTTTTAAAATCTTATTGAGTTTCATGGCCGTATGTGACGTCACCCTGCCACTCTGTGAATATTGTATTAAAAAATGTTCAAAGTAATATTCTGGCTTATTTTTTCAATCAATTAACAATACATCAACAATACATTAACAATACGTAAATTGTTCAGTTTGAGTGACACTAATGTGTAATCCATAAATGCAGATTCACAAAATACTAATTGAGAGTTTAAAATGAATTAATAATTTTTTATTAACAACTGTATTGTTATAAACAACAGTCTGTAATTTTGTAATCATTTTGATTTGAATATTTATCAACTGACTTGGTAATCCAATTTAGAATTATGTACAAGCATTATAAAAGTAAATGGAAGTACATTTCTTATTTTAATAAGCAAAGTATATAAACAAATGCAGGACTTGCATGTTGGTGGCGGTAGTGAGAACGTGTTCAGTGACAGGTGGTGAGAGGATTTTACGGAATTTGTGTTGAAGGTGTAAGTGGAGTGTGAGGGTGGAAGCCTAGGAGGTGAGTAGGGTGGTGTGGGCTGAATTGGGCCTTCGAGGGGTCAAGGGTGGGTCTCGCAGAGTTAGGGCATGTTAAGGGAGAGAAAGGGGTGTCTGCAGGGGCTGTGAGGAATAGAAAAAAAGGGACCTAAAGGGAAAATTTGGCGGAGATTGTGCAGAGACATCTGTCGGCTGCGGAAGGTACTGCATGGAGAGGTCCCAGTTACCGGCGGCAGAGCGGAAGGTGGGCAGTGACACTGCTGGCAGTGCTGCTAGTAAAATTGACGAGAAGGAAATTTTCCACAGGCCACGGCGACCAACAGTGCGTCGTCCGGTGTCGAGCGGCGCGTCGGGGAGATGGAGAATTCGGAACGGTGGGAACGATGGAAGCGAGAAGGTAAGGGAGAGAGCGTCGAGCGCAAGTGACGGGGAGGATCTCTTGAAGAGGAAGAGAGACAGCTAGGAGAGTCCGGAGAAGAGCGAGGTTGAGAGCCCGTTTAAAAAAAGCAGGATAACACGTAGGTCACCCTTCCCCGAAAAATGGAGGGGAATTCGGAGAAGGAGGCTCTCGGGATGCTGGTAGGCGTGATCAGGGGGCTGAGGGAGGACGTAAGGGGGACTAAGAAGCAGATGAAAGGCATGAAGGAGGACTTGATAATTAGATTTCGAAATGGGAAAATGAGGTGGAAGAGCTAAGGGAGAGAGTAGAAGGGTTAGAGAGGGAAAGGAAAGAAAAAGAAAGGACGGAAAAAAGACTTGAGAAGGTGGAGGGCAGGACGGAAATGGAAGTGGGAGACGGGGTTGGGGGGAGTGAGATCAAAGGTATTTGGGAGAGGGTAGAGAATATGAAAGAAGAGAAAGTGGGAAAGCGTAGGAATGGAAAGGAGGAGAGGGCGGATAGGGAAAAGATAAGGGCAATGGAGTTGAGAATGAAGAGAAAAGAGATGGCAGACAGGAGAAATAATATCGTGATAAAAGGGTTGAAGCTGAAGAGCGGAGGAGAAAGGGAGGGCGTGGAAACGCTGCTACAGAGCATAGGGTGGGTTAAAAGCATGGTAGTGAAAATTAAGTTGGAGGGGAGAAGGGAAAAGGAAGTGGCGGTTGTGGAATTGGAGAGCTGGAAAGAAAAGTTTGGGGTAATGCGAAATAAGAATAGGATAAAGGATGAGGGAGTTTTCATCGATCACGATTTGACAAGATGTGCAGAGAATGCTGTAAAACAGGTCTAGGAATTAGAGGAGAGAAGGGAGATCAGCGAAGGTAGGATATCGGAAAATAAGAGTAGACGACAAAATGTGGGTGTGGGATGAGGAGAAAGAGGTGTTGAAGGAAGTGCAGGGGGGTTTGTTTCGTAGGAAGTAGGGGGTGGGGATAATTCAGAGTAGAGGAGTAGTGAAGGTGCTGTACTGGAACGTAGCAGGTTTAAAGAAGAAGGATGAGGAGTTCTGGAGGTATATCCAGGAATTTGATGTTGTGGGACTGGTAGCGTCGTGGGTAGAAAGAAAGGAATGGGATAGAATAGAAACAAAGCTGCCAAGGAGGTACAGGTGGAGACTCCAGGGGTCGGTCATAGTGAAGAAGAAAGTAAGGGCCAGTGGGGAATTATAACGGGGGTTAGAGATGGATTAGAGGAAAAAGTTCATGGAGAGGAAGAGACATAAGGTGAGAGAAGGGGAGGGGATTTCAAAGGGATTCTGGATGGATAGGGGGCTAAGAAAAGGGTGTCCGCTTAGCCCAACGTTTTTTGCGATTTTAATTGCAGATATGGAAAGTAAGCTGGAGGCCGGGGTGGTAGGAGAAGTCAGGATAGGAGCTGTTAGAATTTGGTCACTGGCGTATGCAGATGACATAGTGTTGCTGGCAAGAAGCGAGGAGGCCTTAAAGGAGACGATGAAGAGGTTGAGAAGATACCTGGATAAGAACAGGTTAGAGCTGAATGCGGAAAAGTCCAAGGTTACGGTTTTCAGAAAAGGAGGAAGAAGGTATAAGGGAGGGGAGTGGCAGTGAAAGGGAAAGGCGGTGCAGGAGGTGAAAGAATTTGTGTACCTGGGCTTCTTGTTTCGGAGGAATGGTGTAGTGGATGGTCACATAAAAGAGAGAGTGAGGAGGGCAAATGCGGTGATGACGCAGGTTTGGGGGTTGGGAATGAAGTTATTCGCAGGTGATTTTGGAAGAAGAATAAAATTGTTTGACTCACTAGTGATGAGTGTGCTATTGTATGGAGTGGAAGTGTGGGGGTGGAAGGAAAGTGAAGAGGTAAATAAGACACAGGAGAGGTATGTAAAGTGGAAACTGGGGTTGGCAAGAAACACGCCTAATTATATTGTCAGGGGGGAGACGGGGAGAACGAGTGTAGGAATTCTAGCGGGGAGTCGGGCGTGTAAATATGAGGAGAAATGTTTGGAAGAGGGGGGAAGTAAGCTGGTTAGGGAGTGTTGGTGGGAGAAGGTGAACAGGAGAGGGGGTGGGAAGATGGAGGTTGGAAGAGAAAGGTATTTTAGAACGAATGGACTGCAGATGGATGAAGTGAGAAGGATGCACGAGGAAGGAAGGAAGGTATATAAGTTGGTTAAGAAAAACGTCATGGAGAGAAAGAAGACAGCAGGGGAAGAGAGAATGAGAGAGTCAAGGTTTAACAGGAACTATGATGTTGTGATTGATGTGTGCTTAATGTTATACTTAATGGCTTAATGGTATACATGTGTGGATTATGCCAAGGGCGAGAGCGCAATATTTGTGTGAGAAAGGAGAGAAAGGAAGTCCGGAGCATATAGCAAGGATGAGATGTGGTTGCATGGAGCGTTTTAATAGGAACTGGATCTCTAGGGAGAAGAGGATGTGTGAACTGTGTGGGAAGGGGGATGCAAGAGTGGAGCACTGATTGGAGGAGTGCGTAGAGGTGGAAAGGTGTCGGATAAGCATGGAGGTATTGATGCATGAAAGGGGGGACAAAAGGGCAGTAGCATGTGTGAAGGGAGTGTTGGCTTGAATGGAGAAGAAGAGAAGGAAGGAGGAAGAGGAATGGAGAAGGAAAGATTGTAAATAGGAGAGGAAATAGATATAAGTTGTCTGTAAATATTGTAAATAGTAGATAAGTATTAGGTATTAGCCGCGGAAGCAGAGTTTGGCAATGCGAGGCAATGCGAGGTAATGCAAAAAGTAGGGACATGCGAGAGAGGCGAGGCGAAGCGAGGAAGACAAGGCGATAAGAGTGTGCGGTTTCAGATATAAGGTATGGATTGATGTTAGTTTTATAAGGGTTAGTTTTAAGAAAATTCTGTAAAAATGGAAGTGTAAGCAAGTCAATTTTTTAAGGCCCGCAGGCTGAAAAATAAACGTTCATTTATCTATAATATATGATAATATGATTGTTATAGAAAAAAATTTACAATGAAGGTCAATTAAAAGTTGTGTCCAGGAGCGTAACATGACATACAGTTAAGGTGCTTCCTCAGGCTTGATTGTTAGCCTATGTATTACAAATGACATGTTTCCTCCTACAAGGATGAATTGTTTGATGTAATATTTCAACCACATAATCTCAATGGCATGATATAGAAGCTATTAGTCTCCTTTTTTTGAAAAATGGTCTTGTTTTTTTTTTTTTTTAATCAATCGAAAATCTGCTTCATTTATGCGCCTGGAAACGAGCAATCCGCCATCGGGAAAGTATCCGTGATGAACCGAAAACAGGCGCTCCCAATTTGAAGAGCGCAGCAGGATGTTGGAGAGTGAAATTTTTCGACGATACTGGAATCCAGGGGGTCAGTCATAACTCACCCGACCTTCCTACTGTTAGAGCGTTACACAATTCGAGCCGGTTGAACGAAATTAATAATTATTAAAATATTAAGAAATTGAATTTTAATATGCTGCATTAGGTTCATTACATAATGACGAGACGATTAAAAAAAGATAGAAAGAAATCGGTTAACCCGTTCAATTTCTGTTGATTGATTAATCGAACAATTACTTAATTAAGTAGAATGGATCGATGATTAATAAGGTAATTCTTATGTGAATATACGCTAATAATTAATTTATGAATGAATTAGCAATTCCTGCATGTGTGTGTGTATTCATTGACGGCGGGTGATTTAGTTTGGTCTCTGTCCAAAAACAAAAGCAGATTCAAGGATGATTAATTAATTAATTGATTATTCAATTCAGTAATTGGCGTAACCGTCTGCAAATTACTGAATTGAATAATCAATTAAATGATTAATCAACCTTGAATTTGCTTTTGTCTTTGGATAGAGACCAAACTAAATCACCCGCCGTCAATGAATACACACATGAATGCAGGAATTACTCAATCGTTTAATAATGAATTGATTATTCATCAATTGAGTAATTAATTAATTACTCCGATGTGTAATTATCTGATCTTCTCGAATCTGCTTTTGTCTTTCGAAAAAACCAAAGTAAATCACCCGCCGACAATGAATACTGTTACAATCTCTAAAATTACGCAAATCATGGATCGATTAAATTTTTATTAGCTGATAAAATTTGAAAATGATATAACTTGAAAAAAATGAAAAGAAAGGATTAGGAAAATCGGTCAGTATTCTCAATATTGAAGGTAATCTTAAAGCGAATGCAAAACTCCCAACAGAAATTGAACGGGTTAACCGATTTTTTTCTATCTTTTTTTAATTCTCGTCATTACGTAATGAACCTAATGCAGCATATTAAAATCAAAATTTCTTAATATTTTAATAATTATTAATTTCGATCAACCGGCTCGAATCGTGTAACGCTCTAACAATAGGAAGGTCGGGTGAGTTATGACTGACCCCCTGGGTTCCAGTATCGTCGAAAAATTTCACGCTCCAACATCATGCTGTGCTCTTCAAATTGGGAGCGCCTGTTTTCGGTTCATCATGGATACTTTTACGGTGGCGGATTGCTCGTTTCCAGGCGCATAAATGAAGCACATTTTCGATTAATTAAAAAAAAAAAAAAACAAGACCATTTTTCAAAAAAAGGAGACTAATAGCTTCTGTATAATGCCATTGATATTATGTGGCTAAAATAATACATCAAACAATTCATCCTTGTAGGAGGAAACATGTCATTTGTAATACATGGGCTAAAACTGAAGCCTGAGGAAGCGCCTTTACCCCGGAGATAGTGCCCCCGGAGTTAGGCCTTCCGACAATTGACGCCGCGCCGCGGGTATGGGTGACGTGCGGTGTTCACTCAGGCGTGCCGAAACAGAGAGAGGTCCAGGAAAGAGACAAAAAATAGGAAGGACAAAATAGTTCGAAGTCCCCTGAGTTAGGTCCACCGTCAGCCCCAAAACCGATATTAAAGCCGGGGTTCACTGCATTTTTCAAACCCTTTTTGGTCAGACCTTCTTATTTCTGCTATAAAAGTTCTTTTTCTTCATCATTCAAAAACGATTCTTTTTTTAATCTTCATATTATGTTATATACAGAAGATACTCTAGAAGCCGTTAAATAGCTTTTAATTGAGATACATTGGTTTTGTAGATTTTACGGGATTTCAAAGGGCTGCAGAGGGATGAAGTAAGGATGCATGAGGAGTGGAGAAAGGTGTATGAGGAGGCAGTCGTTAATTCGCCGAGACGTACATGCGACCTCTTCCCCTTCTACTGCGCTTTTCGGCGACGAATTCCCCTCCTGCGCTGCCGACTGGAAGCATGGTCGGTGTATTCACCGATGCAATGCTTCTTTTTACAGCGCATGTGGCAAAGGCGGGCTTATTTAAAATTAATAAATTAGTTTTTTTCTCTTGTGACGTCAAATTGTAGTTGTATGATAGAATTATCAATAGAGTAATATTTCCCGAGTACAAAAATACTTACAACAATTTTTTAATGAGTTTTTACTACAATTTTAATTAAAAATAAAGAATATATATAATATACAATATAATATGGATTTTAAGAAGGTATGTCAAAAGATCTTAAAACATATAAATGTATTTTCTCAAATTTCGGAAAAGAATGTAGAAGATTTTTAATCGACCGATTTGAAACAAAATGTACATTTTTGAAGATTTTGAAATAAAAAGCTTAGAAGCTTTTTGAGAATGTTACAAGATTTCAAGAGAATACACAAATTTTCTTCAGATTCCTAGAAAAATTTTTAAACAAATTTATTTTACAAAATTTATTTTAAGAGAATATTTAAAAGGATTTCAAAACATTCCAAAAGATCTTCAAATTGGTGAAAAAAATCTGGCATATTTTAGGACAATTTTTTTAATTTTTCAGAGTTTTTTCAAAATTTTAGGAAAAATTCAAATCATTTTTACAAGTTAATGATCCTAAATCAAAAATAGTTGTTTTCTCGACGGAACGAAATTTAAAGTTTTTTGCAGATTCCAAATTTTATATCTCGATGGAACCTTTAATTACAGCGCTCTTTTTTACAAACAGCTTTTTACCATTTTCGAGTTTTTTAATGGACACTACATACCGCGTGCATTTTGCCTACTACCAGACAAGTGCAAAGGGACTTATGAAGAATGTTTTTCTGCGCTTGTTCGAGTATGCCGTGAAAAAGGCTTCTCTTTAAAACCTGAACCAATCGTCGCGAAATTTTGAGATAGGAATTCATAATGCTGCGAAAAACGTTTGGCCTGGCGTGCCCATTACCGGTTGTAGGATCCATTTGACACAGTCCTGGTATCGACAGATACAACAATTTGGGACTTGCAGTTGACTACAAGGATCAAAATTCTGAGACCGGTAAATGGTTAAGTATTTGCTGCGGCCTCATGTTTTTAAAGCCAGAAGATGTTCTTCCATTTTTTTAAGCGAACTTATGTTTATCGTGCCGAACGATGGTATAGTTTTCAAGTTCGCGAATTATTTATTTACAACATATATTGAAACAGCTTCCACGTATCCACCAACAACGTGGGCTGGAGCTACTACGGAATTAAATAGGACCACGAACGCATGTGAGGCGTTTCACTCTCACTGCAACAAGTCGTTCTATCACACGCATCCATCGACTTTCAAAGTAATTGAGGTACTGCTTGACGGGCAAATAGAAACTGCTTTCAAATGCAACAGCGTTAATTCGCCTTACAAATTTCGAAACTCTCATTCGAAAAAAAAGCATTAGTTCACCAAAAGACAGATTGAAGATTTTTATAAATAAGAAAAGTTTCTCCTCTAAAATTTTTTAGATCCGTATCTTCATACTACAGAATTCACTTAAATTATAATGTGAGAAGTTGTAGGCTCCGGAAGCTACGATCATGGTTCTTTAAAAGCAACCAATCCCGATGCAACTGGAACGTGTACGTCATCCGCTTCTGCTCCTTCTGTCCTAGAAGGTAAGCAAGAGCGGGAAATTTACGCGAGATAACATCGGGCAACACTGTTCCTTGGAGTCAGGTCTCTAGCCGCGGATGATCTTACGCGACAGACGGGACAGTTGGAGATGAAGTTTCACCTCTGGATACTTTTTTAGAGCTACCAATCTTTGTAGAATGTTATGAGGAACAGTGTTGACGGACCAGATGAAGTGATCCCAGAAGAACAGCCTTTTGCATCCGGTTCGCGATGAAATGAGCCTGACGCTGGCAAGCCGGAATCTTGTTGAGTTGGCTAATAAATGAAGCTTTCATACCTCCAAGACAGCCGATTATGAGAACTACAAGATGGACTTTGAAGCCTTGGTAGAGCCTGCTCAGCTCGAAAAGAAGTGCTTGATATTTCGCCCGTTTTTCTTCCTCCTTTGCCGTGATATTACCATCGGCTGCTGCCGAGAATTCCATCACGTAAATGATCTTGTTCTTCAGATCTTGGAGGATAATATCAGGCTTCGTAGCACTGATACGTTGAGTGGTCGAGAATGAGAAATTCCAGTAGATCTTACACTGATCATTCTCCACAACGGAC
>CAKNYM010052116.1:19662-71776 GCA_932195095.1 Andricus curvator
CCTCCCCTCACCCTTCCAGAATTGAGTCAAATTCTCAATTTAACACACCCGCTCCCGGCGAAATCCTGCGGTTGTCCTTATGACAAACTTTTAAATATATATTCATTATTTTCAATTAAAGTTGTAATAAAAACTCATTTTTAAATTTTGGTGTAAAACGGAGCATTGCGTCGAAGAATATACCAACCATGCTTCCAGTCAGCAGTGCAGGACGGGAATTCGTCGCCAACAGCGCAGTAGAGGGGGCAGAGGTCGCAGGTACGCGTCGGCGAATTGGCGATCGCCCGTATGAGGTGGTGAAGAGCAACGGCATGGAGAGAGTAAGAGAAGGCAGAAGTGGACAAAAGATTAAGAGGGTCAAGGTTCAATGGGAATTACGGGTGGACTATGCCAAGGGGGTGAGTACAGTATTTGTATGAGAAAGGAGAAAAAGGGAGTTTGGAGCTTATGGCGAGTATAAGGAGTGGATGCATGGAGGTTTTTAATAGGTTCTGGCTTCCTAGGGAGAAAAGAATGAGTGAATTGTGCGGGAAAGGGTATGCAAGGGTGGAACACTGGCTGGAGGATTGCGAGGAAGTGGAATGGAGTGAAATAAGCATGGAGGTATTACTGCATGAAAGAGTAGATAAAAGGGCGGTTGCATGGGTGAAGGGGGTATTGCGTGAGATGGAGAAGAAGAGAAGGAAGGAGGAAGATGAGTGGAGAGGGAAAGATTGTAAAAAGGAGAGAAAGTAAATATAATCGAAATGGTAAATGTTGTAAGTAATTAGTAGATAAGTATTAGAAAGAAACCGCGGAGGCAGAGGGTAGCAATGCGAGACAAGGCGAAAGATAGGGACATGCGTGCGAGGCGAAGCGAAGGAGCGGTCATAGAATTATCATAGAATCCACATTAAGGTGTGGATGGTTGTTAGTTTATAAGGACTCATTTTAAGAAAAATTCTATAAAACATGGAGGTGTAATCTAATACACAAAATGCTAGTTTATACTGATAATCAGATGTTTACATCAATTGTTTCAACCATTTTTTTAGCAATTTTCTTTCAGAATAGAGATGAAAAGTCGCAGTTTTTTTCAAAAATTTTCCACTTTTTGTCAAATTTCCAATTAGAGTGAGGTAATACTTAATTCATATTAACAAACATAATTGTTTTAACAATTTATTATTATTGTTAATAATATTCACTCAGAATAATGCTAGAAAATTGCTATAATAACAGAAAATAAATTTTCGCTTTCCTGAAGGTTATCTGTAATTGGTCCGTGGCGTTTCGGTCATTTCATTGGAAGTCTTTTCCGTTGGGTGCATTTCCTGCCTTCGTATCTACTGTCTCACTTTTCACATTTCAAAATCAAATAAAATTGGTATTTATTTCATTGTTTATAATTTTCGCAACAAACCTCTCCAAATACTGCCAGTGTACAATTTAAAATTTTGAATAAAAGCAGGCATTTTGAGGAGTGGGGGAATATTGGAATCGGAATCGAAGAATCGATTTTCACTTTCGATTCTTCGATTCCCCGGAATCGACGCATATAGTCGGAATCGAGAATCGATTCTCACCGAGCATTAATATAATGAGTAATTAATCATTGCTGAATAATTAATTAAATTGTTATTTATTTTATTATTGCTCAACACATTTCACGTGCATGAATCAAATAACTTGATAGGAAGTTAATAATCCCATCAAAGTTGAATTTTTTATGGTCGGTATCCGGTTACCCTGGGTGTGTCCGCGACGTATGTATACTTTGAACTCGATTATTTTTGCAAAAAAATTCCTAAATAAATTCTAAGTAAACCATTTGCTTAGAATTGTGCTAAAGAACGACTATTCGGAGGCCCCAAACGAAATTTTAATTTGTACTCCACTTACACTACCCGAATCGGGTAGTGTCACGCCTACCCTGAAAGGGAAATGGCTTAATGGTATACATACATTTAAAAATGTACCATGGTGGGCAAACTGGGCACCCGGGTACTGAATGTGCTCACAACCGCATATAGGACCCTATAATATGATATCCATATCATAAACTGACATCGATTTTGACCTATCTCTTACGGTTTACGCGATATTTATTGATAATAATAACAATAACGGTAATTTCTGTTTGGAGCATTCCAGTGGAACGTTCCCAAGCGGCGGACATTTTACAAGTTCCGGGAACGTTCCTGGGACGTTCCGTGCTATTAGGGAAGGGTTAATTTCAAATCTTATAATTTTCAACACTTTATTCATAATTTTTATTCATTCTTGAAATTCTTCAATTTTCAATTATTAATTTTTTTTAATCTTTAACTTAAAGTCGGACAAGTTCAAGGTCCATTGTAATGAACATTTTCTGGTCGCAAACGAAACAAAGCTGCAGGTCAAGACCCAAAAAAAAAAGATATGCATTTCGCAATCGACACCTGTTACCGACTTACATAAAGAAGATATAGTGTACTATATTTTCATTAACGCGGACATTTGAATAATTCCCTCGCCTCAAACGGTTGTTCTCATTTTACTGGCAAATGTATTTAATTTATTGAATAATAAACATCCTTTCTCACATTTCCTTTTATTGGTTCAGTTTGTAACGGAACTGAGGACAGTTTACAGGCGGACGGAAAAAATCACTTAAGATCAATAAAGACGCCAATTTTTACAAAAAAAGTGTTACATTAAATCAAAATGGGGTTAATTGAAACGTACAATTACTACTACCATGAAATGGCGGGTGAGTGTGAAGTGTCATTTAATTTTCTGATCATGAAATAAATTTTTTCAATAAAAAAGGAGAAAGTGACATTTGGTGTTTAAATATAGGTATAGTAATCCAGAAAAAATTTCGTTCATTTTAACTTTCAAAAGCTAATAGTATGGACAAATGTTGCGGCAAAATTTTTTAGCTTCGGAAATGCATACATTTTTTTTTTTAGAGTGACAATTTTATTCAGAAGAACTTTGATTTTAACAATAAAATAAACAAAAAATGAATGAACAAAGCTCAAACCAAGATTTTTTTTAATGTTATTTATGCAATTTGTGTTGCAAGATAAATTTTTCTTTAAAATCTTCAAATTCTTATTGTCTCTCTATTTGTTTTTCTCTGTAAAATAATTTTTCAGAACAGTCAACTGAACAAGTTTTCGCTTGAAAGAAACGTTCCTTGAACGCAATTAACATAGAATATTACACTAAAAATTAGTGAATTATTTTTACATTTGACTAAGAATATTTTTTCCATCGGGCTGGATGTATTTAGAAAATTTGAATTTTTCAAAGAACGGAGGATATTTTTTTTTACTATTTTTCAATTTTATTAACGGACTTTGTAATAGCAGATTGAAACTTTCAAAGAAAAATAAAAATTAATTTCTACATTACCAAGAAATATATATATAGCCAATGAAACGGAACAATATTTTCATTTTTTCGATTGAAAAAGAATATATTTCAGGACCAAACAAGTTAATCTTGACTTAAATAATTTAACTTCATTTAAAATTCGAAATTCATGAAACTCACACATTCTGTGACGAATTCTTCAAAAGTGTATTAGGAAAAAGTGACTATTTTTCTTCATCGGGCGAAAATTGTAGAATTTACATTTCACTCCATTACATCAGCACAAAAGTTCTACGATTCATCCATAGTAAATTCTCTAAATAATGTATGTACCGTCAACCTGAGTTGATTATGGATCAAATAGGTTTTAATTTTTTTTGCGGCTATAGTGAATTTTTCGAAACTTTCCAATAAATAAATTTATAGCGTGAGGTGTGCTCTATATTGGACAATAAGTGTGAAACTTTTACATTTCGCCAAGAAGTCAAAAACTTCTACTTGGACCTTTTAGAATCGAAAATAAAGATGAAGAAATATTCGAAGGGGGCGTAGAGCAAGTACTGAGACAAAAGTTTGAAATTATAGAACCAATTGAGAAAATTAAATTTTATAAAAATTATATTTAACAAATATTTCGGACCCAACGGATTTTTTAAATAATATATCGATATTTTTGTGTTAGGAAATGAAAAAATAGGGAATTGATGACCTAGTGGGGAAATATCAAAAGTATTAAATATAAATTTTCAAAACATTCTCCTTCCTATAACGTGAAAAATGTATTTTTTCTGAACATATCTAGTTCTTCGTGAAAACAATTAAAAAGTCAAAATATTTTTATTATTATATTTTAGTTTTAGTTTCAACTTTTTATTTAATGTTAAGTTCAATTGTCATCTTTTTTAATTCTGAAAACATTCGGTTTATAGTGGGTAATTCTAAAATCTTTTACTTTATAAATTTTCTATTATGAGTCTTCATTTTTAGGCGTACATTTTTTATTTAAATAATTTAAAAATGAATCACTAAAGAATAAAACAATTAAAAATTAAAAGCATTCGAAATTGGAGATTTGTAATTAAAATCGTTTTGAATTGATCAGCTGTAATTAAACAATTTACCGATTTTAAAGTTAAAAAAATAGGTAATGGTAACAATTTTGAAATTTTTTTAAATTCATTTAATGCATAATATTTGAAAAAAACTGTTTTTTATAGTAAAACTTTTTTCATTACCATAATTCAAAATTGATGCAAGAAAGGAAAAGATTTTTTGATTCGAGGCAAATCGATTGACCTATAATATTAATACACTTTTTGAAGAGTAAGGAAGTTATACTCATTTATAATATTTGCAATTTTTTCATCGACATAATTCAAATTTAATGCATGAATAGAAAATACTTTTTTAACATAAATTTTCAAATCAAATAATTCTGACAATTTTTGTAAAAAAAATCATAAAGCTGGGAAAGGGATAGGATGAGAGAGAACTTTTTCCCCTTCCCTTTTCCAGCTCGAAAAAGTACCATTTCAAATACAACATTTCATTTGTCTGATTTGTCATTGCATTTTTTAAATTGTTTATATTATTTTGTATTTTTTGTAAATTTCTATTTTTAAATTGATGAGAATGAAAAATTTAGTTTGTCTATCATTTAAAGAAATCATGAATGCTTACATTTGTTAACGGGAACCAAAGTACTCGTGAAATGAGCACCATATAATTATATATACAAACAAATTGGAAACACTCGAGATCGAATTCACAGTAGTTTTTCAATATTGAAATCTTTATTTAAAATGAACAATTATAAATCAAATAATAAAACCTAAACAACTTGAAACTTAACTATTGATTTAAAATGACTTGAAATAAAAATAAAAATAATTTAACTTTTAATTTTAAATAAACTGTTGTTGAAAAAATATAATTAATTTAATATTAAATCATTCTAACTTGAAATTGCTTAAAATGATATAATTTTTAAAACTTTAAAACTTTTTAAACTGTTCAACTTACAAAACTTTAAAATTTTGTAGTTTAACGACATTTAATTTAAAATTGATCAATCGAAAAATATTATTTTTTTTAGCTTCTATTTCTGGGGAACCATTTTTGATTAGATTAAAATATCTCCCTGAACGGATTTTTTTTTGCCTGGAAAACCCTATTTGAAATACTAATAAGCAGTAAAATACTATTTTCAAGTTAATAAGACCATATAATTACGTTTATATAAAAGAGTTATATGTAAATTAGAATTATTAACGAGATGTTAATCAATAAATAAACAAAAGAAACGATTTTTTTTTACTTAAATCAATATATTTATGAATATTTTATCAAAAAATTCGTATACATAATGTTCAAGTTTCAATATTAATTTCTTATAAAAATTATAGTAAGTATAATATACATAATATTTTAATGTTATTGTAGAATACATAATGTGTAATATACAATGTACAATAATATATAATAGCTATATAATAATTTTATTATAACTAAACGTGCCTACTATTATACTTATTCACGTCGCGTACATCTTCGCATACTGCTTGTTATTGTCAACACTACATTTATGCCCTTGCCTTATGTATTTAAAAATGTAAACAAAATTTAATGTGGTTATCAGTCTCTAAATTCTACATCTTATTTTCTTTTCAATTTAGTTTGTGCCAAACCTTTGCACTCTTAAAACGTTAGAATTAAATTGTGTCGAACCTTTGCGCGCTCTAAAAAAGTTGAAATTTAACTTTGCCTTATTTAAATAATTAATAGTTAAAAAATGAAACCAATAAATTAAGATGATAGAAAGCAGTTTTTACACAGTAAATGACGTTTGAAATTGTTTTTGTTATGTAAAACAAATCAAAAAGTTCTTTATGAAATAACAGATACTTTGGACAATTTAGTAAGTAAATATGTGACGTATGATATAAACGATGAGCGGTTGCCAGAAGCAATGTGTGGATATTGTAGGAAAAAGCTTTACGTAAACGAAAAATCTCCTGAGTCGTATACTATTAGTATGCCTGATTTTTCAAAATTTAAATTAACAATTAATACTCGACGAGCTACTTCTGAAAACCCATGTGTGTTTCAGTTGTGTAACATAGTTAGAGATCAAAGTGCATTTAATTTTTCAAAACAATCCTATACTGAAATTAATAAAAAAATGCTAAGACAAAAAAGATACACTGACGTTCAAAAGTTTCCGGACACCTCTTTTTTGATGACTGACAAAGTTCTATTAATTTCAATTATGTCAGAGCTGAAAATTTTTCTCTCTGAAGGGTTGAATGCTCTCAAAATTCTGTATGAAATGAGGCCAGGATGAAGCCAATTTGTCTATTTTTTTAAAAGATATTGCAAAAATAGTGTAAATTTCAATGTTGTTTCAATTTTCAATAACTTCCGTTTAATCAATATTTTTAATGTTTTTGGACTCATTTCAAAGCTATTTTTCTAATTTGTAAATGTATGAAACATATAGTCATAAAGTTTCTATAAAATTCCCTTAAAATATATATTTATTAAATGTTTTATTTTTACTTGCCTACAGATAAGATATTTTCACATTTTTCCAACTTCAAGTTCTTGCACTCTGATAGGAATTCTTTTTAGATTTATGCTCATAAGCTGCTGCAATACTGTAGAAAAAACGCTTTAAAATGAGTCCAAAAACATTTAAAATATTGATTAGAACGGAAGTTATTAAAAATTTAAACAACACTGAAATTTACTCATTTCACACACAATTTTGAGACCATTTCACCCTTTCAAGAGAAAATTTTTAGCTCTGACATAATTAAAATTAAGAGAACTTTGTTAGTCATCAAAAAAGAGGTGTCCGGAAACTTTTGACCGGCACTCCGGCAGTGTACCTGCGAACTGTAGGTGTGCAGAATGTTTATCGGTGATTGGACAAGGTAAACCACACGAGTGTACTAGAAAACAATTTTTACTAAACTTAAATTTAATAGATCAAAAACAGAATGAACAATTTGCTAGTCAGGTAATAATGGAAAAATTGGAAAATCAGACAGAAGAAAACAAAGATTTGATTTCGTTGTCAAGAATTCATGGTAAAGAAATGATAGTCAATCTTTCTAAAAATAAAAAAGAAGATGGAATAGTGACTTCTGCTGAAAGTATATCAAGACTAAATACAAATTTTGGATTCTCATCAAATACTACTTTAGGAGTCGTTCGATCACTTCACATTGCAACAAAAAAAAAGAAAATTTTTTGAGCCAAATTTGGAAAAGAAACTCCGAAATTTTAATCATTCTCTTGATACTCATTTTGATATTACAATATGCCAATTGATAGGTAAAAAATCAGAACAAGTAGCGAACAAATAAAATTTTGTATTTTGTAAAAACATTTAACAATTAATTGATGACGTTAATGAAATCCGTGGAATAATTCAAGCGCATATTAAAATTGGTGCAGATAGTGGTGGAAATTTTTTGAAAATAACTTTGTCTATCCAATCGTTAGATTGTGAATCAATATACTCAAATAAAAATTAGCGGCAAAAATACAGTGAAGGAGTAGTAGCTTCAATGGAATTCAAAGATTCTGGCGTTAATAAATTATTTTTGATAGGTTTAACTGTATGTTCAGAAGAAAACCATCATAATTTATCTCTTTTATGGGACTTATTACATCTTAAGGATTTCGAAGAAACAATTTCAGCGGACTTGAAACTATTGAATATATTGGTTGGCCTCATGTCCCATAGTAGTTCGTATCCGTGTATTTGGTGTACAGCACATAAAGACAATTTGAATACTTTAGGTACTTTAAGAACTATTGGAAATTGCATTGACAATTTTAAAGCTTGGAAGAGAAGTGGGGGAAGGAAGGAGGACTGCAAAAAATTTAAAAATTGTTCTAATTTACCTATAATTTCATCAAATAAGGAAAAAACGATTAGTGTTTTAGTTCCGCCACCTGAATTACATTTATTAATTGGAGTAGTAAAGACTTTGTTTGATAACATGCATACAAAATTTGAGAATCTTTATGAAATGTGGGCCAAAAAGTGTAACGTCAGTAGAGAAGTGCTGTATGGAAGTGCAGGATTTGCTGGGAATTCAAGTAAAACGTTGTTAAATAAAGTTGATGTACTTCGTGAAATTTGCTCATCCGTGAGTAATTTTGTTTGTATGAAATGTGTGAAATGTTTTGAAGCATTTAAAAATGTTGTCGATTCCAGTTTTTCAATTGAGTTGAAACCAGGATATCTTGAAATGATAATGATATTCAGAGAGAGTTATCTAGATTTAGGCATAAGAGTAACTCCGATAGTTCACGCAGTATTTTTTCACATCGAAGATTTTTGTAAACAAAACAATAAAGGCTAAGGATTTTACTCGGAACAAGCCATAAAGTCAAATTCTGACTACGCAGAACGTTTACTTAAAGCTGTACGTGAATATAACAGCAGGCACGTTTAATTATAATACAATTATTATATAGCTATTATATATTATTGTACATCATATATTAAACATTATGTATTCTACAATAACACTGAAATATTATGTATATTATACTTACTATAGTTTTTATAAGAAATCAATATTGAAACTTGAACATTATGTATACGAATTTTCTGATGAAATATTTATAAACATATTGATTTAAATTTAAATAAAATCGTTTCTTTTGTTTATTTATTGATCAATTTCTCGTCAGTGATTCTAATTCACATATAACTCCTTTATATAAACGTAATTATATGGTCTTATTAACTTGAAAATAGTATTTGACTGATTTTTAGTATTTCAAATAGGTTTTTCCAGACAAAAAAAAAGCCGTTCAGGGAAATATTTTAATTTCATCAAAAATGGTTCTCCAGAAGCATTCAAAACAATCTCCTCTTCATAACTTTGGGGTGCCTGAAAATATCATTTAACTTTTTTAAAACCACCGTGGATGGTAATGGTGAGCTGCGAGATGCTCAGGCAGATCTCACTAATCAAACAGCTGGCCAGCAAGAACATCTGCGACAAACGGTAAGCAGGGGAACATCAATTGTGCCTGCTGAAAATGCTTTGGCTAGCGTTAGCTATTTGCAGCCAACCACCTCAACAAAAATACCGTGGGAGAGCATCAAGTGGGATACTACAATGAAAGAGGAATTGGTGGGTCTCTACTATGAAAATGCGAAGTTTGAAACCAAAAGCGAAAATGGATACAATTTTAGGACGAAATTTGCTGCAAAGTATTCTAATATAAAGAAAGTCGCACTGAGAGATCTCATCGCTAAGGTGAAGGACATCAGGACTAATCTACACATCTCAGAAGACCGAGCAATGGAGATTAAACAACAGGTTGATTAGGCGTGGAAAACGACGACAATTAACATCAGTCAGAGGAAGCCGCGTCACCAGATCAAGCAGCGGCAATTGATGTTCTTTCTCAACCTGTTGATGATCCAGCACCACCACATCCTCCAGAGGTAGATGGCCTGATACAACCAGAGGCAAGAGCAAAAGTTCAGCAACCAAGAAAGCCGTTAAAATGGACATAGCATATGAACAGAAATGTTAATAATAACGATGATGTGAACAGCGAAATCCCAGGAAAACTACAGCACCTTGAGTGGAATGTTGGTCATGCTTTACCATAGTTCAGAGATGTAGAACCAACACAAAGGCATTTTCTGCCCAAGATTGACATCACAAATGATATGTGCACACTAATAGGACACCTGAACGGCAAGGTTTTACGTATGCATTTGAACGCAACATAAACTGCGTTATAGGTGCAAATTCTCGTATACTGTGCAGCTGTGGTAACCGTTAGAACGTCGCGCCGCAGAACTAGGTCTAAAATTGAAGTCTCTGCCCCAGGAAGGAATTGAGATCCACCATGGAAGATCAGGTTGGATATGGATGTCAGCAAAGTAAGTTGTAAATCGGGACGATTAAATCAATATAAGAAAGTAAATAGAACCAGAAAGCTAATACACGTCCTTAATAAAATCATCCACCCTCGGTACATCGAGACATTGACACCAGCAATATTGGATGAGATTATAGAATTCCAACGGCAGAGACTTGATGTTCTTACTGCTAGACTGCGTCGCTACAAGAAAAGTAGTGCAAGAAGGCAACAAAATCGAACCTTTCAGGCAGATGAAAGAAGGATCTATCGTGAACTGAGTGTAAAGCAAAATAACCAGCAAGACTTCGGCTGTTCTTCTGGGATCACTTCATCTGGTCCGTCAACACTGTTCCTCATAACATTCTACAAAGATTGGTAGCTCTAAAAAAGTATCCAGAGGTGGAACCTTCATCTCCAACTGTCCTGTCTGCCGCGTAAGGTCATCGGCGGCTAGAGACCTGACTCCAAGGAAAAGTGTTGCGTCGGGATTGTGTTGCGTCGGGATTGGTTACTTTGAAGAACCATGATCGTAGCTTCCGGAGCCTACAACTTCTCACATAATAATAATGGGAATTTATGATGATTCATGAAAGTGAAAATTTTCGGGAACTTCGTGAAAAATACACATTTTCTCATTTATTGCTAAGCTGCAGAAGGCTGGTGCCCTCCTCAGTATGCCACACAAACCAAATATGACTTTCTCGGTTCTAGTTTTCTCCTCATACTTCCATTCAAATACGCAAAGTCGCGTGGGACTGACGTTACAACTGAACTCACCACCTCAAGACGAATTGGCTAATTATTTTGGACATGATTTTTACTCACAAAATATGTACATTTCTCGCATCAAGTTGGTATTTGAGTGTATACTTTGAACAATGAATGATACAAACAAAAGCGTAGCCTCAGATTGGATTAAAACTTTGGTTGACGAAGGGCATGCCCCGAAAAAGTTTCAGGCGATGAATGGAGACTGGGTGTTTGCAATGCAAGAGGTTTAAATCATTTTAAGAAAAGACAATTGCGAGAAATTATGTACGTAAAGAAACTAGATATCTTATGTACACCTGAAACAAAGAGAAAAGGGATGCAAAAAAAGTGTGATAGGAAATAGAGAGTTAAAAAACGGACTTGAACTATGGTCAGGAGTAGTCTGATTATTATGAATGAGAGAGCAAAACAAATGCCAAGTAGTATAAATTTGTATCCCTCAGATTTTCATGTAGGTTAGAATGAAAGTGGGAATTAGAAGATTATTATAGCATGCTACGCTCTAGTTGATGGTGCAAGTATTCAAAAAAAAGATGCCTTCTGGAACTCATTAAATGATATTAGAGGTACTTGTGATACTGGGGAAATAATCATTCTACTAGGAAATAAGAATGAATGGGTTAGAGGCAATGCAAAA
Source organism: Andricus curvator (assembly GCA_932195095.1). Taxonomy (NCBI): domain Eukaryota; kingdom Metazoa; phylum Arthropoda; class Insecta; order Hymenoptera; family Cynipidae; genus Andricus; species Andricus curvator. The sequence continues at coordinate 31,319 of CAKNYM010052116.1, forward strand.
GTACGGGCAGGGTGCTAGGTCATTTCGGAGATCCAAAAACGAATGATAGTGGGGACAGATTGGTCAGCTAATACTTGGAAAAAGGCTTGTTCATTAGAAATACTTGATTCAGGCATGAAATGATCCACTTGTACACTTGGTGCAGAGGTGAAAGCCACAGTATGATTGACTTTATTGTTACGCATGAGAGACTGAGGCAGTGTTCACAGATTGTGGGAGCTGGCGGCCCCCACCACGACTCCCGTGTGGGAGCAACACACGTAAACGCCGCGTGTCGGTGTGCCCCCACTCCGTCACTTGATTCCACGCTCCCCGGCAACGAAAATTTGTCGGTTCGGATGATTTCACTGTCTCCTTCGTGCTCTTTCGTTTGATTTCGGTGGCGGCTTCGGGTCAGCCACGAAGATGGGTTCGGCGTTGAAGCCGAGGATGCACGATTCTTAACTTGTAATTTCTCATTCTCGGCGACTCGGCTATTATCAAGATTTTTCAGCTTTTTCAGATTTGGAGAAATTGGAGGGTTTGGAGGTTAGAGTCGACTTTTGTTTAGAAACAAAGTTTGACAACCTCAAAAAAGCTAAAAAAGTTTTTAAAGATGATGAATATGTTTTTCAGGTATTATTATAGAATCTTTTCTAGTATAGGATCGTTATTGTATCGTTATTATTATCGTTATTGTTTAAAATAATTTATAAATTAGTATAAAATAATTATATAAAAATAAGTATATAAAAATTTATAAATAATTTTTATTTATAAATAAAAAATTATTTATAAATTATAATATAAAAAGATTCTTCACGAAATTTAAGTTTTTCACTCATGAGAGTGTAAAATGGCAATTTTATTATTTGTAATGATATTTTTCTTTTTTAATTCTAAAATTTCATTATTTTGCAGCTAATATATAAATCAATAATTATTTGTAATAGAAACTGGGTATTAAAGTATTACAGAAAAATCAATATAGGAATAAATAATATCAGTGTCGATCAGACTGGGGAAAACCCGGGAATTTTTTTTAACTAGGAAAAACGGTGATAAACCCGAGAATTTTATTTAGGAACGGGATTTTTTTTTATTTCATTGTAAAATCTACTTTTATCTACTTTATCTTCATCTTATGCTTGGAAATTATAACTTCGTTTAATGTTTATTATACTTCAGTCTGTGATTGAGAATAAGATTGGCACGGTATATAAATAAAGAAATAATAAATCGAATGTAATTAATTCTTATAAATATCACCATTTTTATGTACTTTCATAGGAATGACCTGAAATAGATCACAAATGAGGTTTGATTAAACTGTGTACTGGGAAAAATGCTTAATTTCAATGTTGTCAATAGGAAAACGAAGAAACAGTGTACATAATTTCTATTTTAAAATTTATGTGAGGGACAGAGGCAGGGTATATTAATTTCAATATTAAATAGGAGAATTACCTGAAATTAAGTTTAAACCTGGAATGTAAAAAAATAATCTGAGTAAATCATTTATTATTTATAAATTTGTTATCCCATTACCAAATACTTTAGTCTTCAAAACTGTTTTAAAAAATGAATTCACGTCTTCCCAATTTTCAGAGCTAAATAATTATTTTATTTTAAAAGGAATATTGTCTACAAAGCAAAAACTGTATTTTATTATTTTATAAATAAAATTGTTTAATTTTTTATTATTAGTAAAAAGAAAAAAAATTACTTCCAATTTTACTTTGTTTTACGTTCAATGGAATTTACTTTTAATATATACGAAAGAATTGTATGTATGTAAAAAAAGGTCTCGGTGGATTTGTGTGGGGTCCTTGTTTGAATCTTAGAATTTGCTTCAATTTAATAACTCAGAAATTATGTAATTCGATCAATTTAAATGTAGGATATTTTAGAATTCGGGATTCTTATTTTTCGTGATTGTTTTCGGCAGTTAAAAATATTTTCGTTATTTTAAATGAAGGAAATAAATTAAAAATTTTTTTTAAATATAAAAAATAAAATAAACAATAATTGTGCCTATTTTTAAACGTTTAAGATTTAAGACTTTTTTTTCGTAGAAATAATCTTTTGTCCACTAAATACAATGTCATTTTCCGGTTTCGGTAGCTACATTTAAGTTACAAAATAAGATAATAGAATGATATATAGGGAATATAGTATAAGTTACTACAGGTTTTGAAATTTGTAATATAAGGAATATATTTTATAGGAAAAATTGAGGTTAAATTGATAATGTATATCATTCTCAAGCCTCAAGTGGTTTTCAATTTTCAAATTTTGTATTTCATTTTTTAATTGATTTTAAATATTGTGAATTTAGAATGATAATAATTTATATATATTTTTAATTCAGTAAAATAATCATCATTTGACCTTTGACCTTTGTAGACCTTTGTAGACTACTTTCCTTTTAAAATGAACAATTAATTTAGCTCTAACATTATGAAGAGGTGCATTCATTTTTAAGAAACATTTTTAAGTTTACAGTTTTTTGTATTGAATTAAAAAAATTCTAAATAATAATTTGGAACTAATGAAAATATAAATATATAAATATAAATATATATATTTTCATTAGTTCTGACACTCATCTTTTCAATATTTTTTAATATCACTTATTCCTTTATTAACTTTTCTGTGATATTTTAATACCCATTTTCTATTAAAAATAATTATTGATTTATATATTAGCTACAAAATAATGAAATTTTAGAATTAAAAAAGAAAAATATCATTACAAATAATAAAAATGCCATTTTACACTCTCATGAGTGAAAAATTTAAATTTCGTGAAGAATCTTTTTATATTATAATTTATAAATAATTTTTTATTTATAAATAAAAAATTATTTATAAATTTTTATATACTTATTTTTATATAATTATTTTATAATAATTTATAAATTATTTTAAACAATAACGATAATAAAACAATAGACCCATTTCTGTAACAGGCTATATGTATAGTAGGGTGGGTCGAAAATAAATACTTTTGGAATTCGAAATCGCTACAACGCGGAAAAGTAGCGTATTGGGGTCCTAAAAAAGTATAATTAATTTGGAATCGATCGGCATGCAGCTTGGTTACCCGCGCTCGAAAAAAAGGTTTCAACAATTTCTTTTTTGCAGAGTTTTAAAATTTTATTGAGTTTCAATTTTTTGTTACATACCTGCAGGTCAAAAAAGTCTTCTCAATTTTTTTCGTATTTTAATCTATCATTTTCTGAGAGATAATTCCTATTTGATTTACCATTGTTTTTGGAAATTTTTTTTAACACGTTTGCAAATAGGAGGAGAACTATTTGAGGCACATGAAAACTTTTTAGTGAAAAAAATGCATTAGAAAAAAAATCCCCAAAACCCAGGAATCGATATTGGCAATACAGCGAATTTTTGAAATTTTGATTTTGGTATTTTGTGAACTTATCTTCATAACTTGTAGTTGAAACATTTTTGTGAGCATGTGTGGGTGTTTTAAAGATAGAAATACACTAGAAAAGAAATCCAAAAGACCCAGGAATCGAAATTGGCGATACAGCGAATTTTGGAAATTTTGGTATTTCGTGAACTTATCTTTATAACTTGTAGTTTGAACATTTTTATGAGCATGTGTGGATTTTTGAAACATAGAAATACGCTAGAAAAAAAATCGACAAGACCCAGGAATCGAAATTGGAATGAGGGCACATTTTTTTATTTCGGAATTTTGTATCTAGCAGAATTAATTTTTTTTATTTATAAGTTTAACATTTTCTGAAATTGCATGAAAAAAGAAAAAAATGGGTGAAATAGCATGTACAAAGAACGATACCTTCTTTCAGTTCGAAAAAGAATTGCATCTAAGGAAATCAGGTTCATAGGTAACTTTTCTAATTCAATAAACACCGATTCAGCATTTTTAAAAGTTGCTGTTTTCAATTAAGATTCCTGGGTCATGTCGACTTTTTTTCTACTGTATTTCTAGGTTTGAAAATTCCACACAAGCTCGAAAAATGTTAAACTTATAAATAAAAAAAAAATAATTCTGTTAGATACAAAATTCCGAAATAAGAAAATTTGCTGTCATTCCAATTTCGATTCCTGGGTCTTGTGAATTTGTTTTTCTCGTGTATTTCTATGTTTAAAAACCCACACATGCTCACAAAAATGTTTCAACTACATGTTATAAAGATAAGTTCACAAAATACCAAAATCAAAAATTTAAAAATTCGCTGTATTGACAATTTCAATTCCTGGGTCCTGGGGATTTTTTTTTCTAATTCATTTTTGTCACTGAAAAGTTTTCATGTACCTCAAATAATTCTCCTCCTATTTGCAAACGTGGTAAAAAAAAATTCCGAAAACAATGGTAAATTAAATAGGAATTATCTCTCAGAAAATGATAGATTAAAATCCAAAAAAAATTGAGAAGACTTTTTTGACCTCCAGGTATATGAAAAAAAAATTGAAACTCAATAAAATTCTAAAACTCTGCAAACAAGATATTTTTGAAACCTTTTTTTCGAGCGCGGGTAACCAAGCTGCATGTCGATTGATTCCAAATTAATTATACCTTTTTAGGACCACAATATGCTACTTTTCCGCGTTGTAGCAATTTTGAATTCCAAAAGTATCTATTTTCGACCCACCCTAATGTATAGTGTAAGGCTTTCTCTCCTGTGAATCATTATTTCTTTATTAAGTATAGATATACAAGTCATTCAAGGTTTTATGAAGTGTTTATAAGAAATAACAAAGCTGTGATTTTCATAATTTCATATACATTCTATTTTCCTTGATAAAATATTATAAATATTGAATATTTAATTCAATGAAAATTTAGGAAAGTATTATAATGCAAAAAAGTTTAAAATCTTTTTTAAAAAAGTCTTAGAACTTTTGAAAATGGTTTAACGTATGAATATCGACTATTATAGTTTCATAGTTTTCATGCTTCTTTAAGAAAATATCATTAAAATAAATGATGATTATTTTACTGAATTAAAAATATATATAAATTATTATCATTCTAAATTCACAATATTTAAAATCAATTAAAAAATGAAATACAAAATTTGAAAATTGAAAACCACTTGAGGCTTGAGAATGATATACATTATCAATTTAACCTCAATTTTTCCTATAAAATATATTCCTTATATTACAAATTTCAAAACCTGTAGTAACTTATACTATATTCCCTATATATCATTCTATTATCTTATTTTGTAACTTAAATGTAGCTACCGAAACCGGAAAATGACATTGTATTTAGTGGACAAAAGATTATTTCTACGAAAAAAAAGTCTTAAATCTTAAACGTTTAAAAATAGGCACAATTATTGTTTATTTTATTTTTTATATTTAAAAAAAATTTTTAATTTATTTCCTTCATTTAAAATAACGAAAATATTTTTAACTGCCGAAAACAATCACGAAAAATAAGAATCCCGAATTCTAAAATATCCTACATTTAAATTGATCGAATTACATAATTTCTGAGTTATTAAATTGAAGCAAATTCTAAGATTCAAACAAGGACCCCACACAAATCCACCGAGACCTTTTTTTACATACATACAATTCTTTCGTATATATTAAAAGTAAATTCCATTGAACGTAAAACAAAGTAAAATTGGAAGTAATTTTTTTTCTTTTTACTAATAATAAAAAATTAAACAATTTTATTTATAAAATAATAAAATACAGTTTTTGCTTTGTAGACAATATTCCTTTTAAAATAAAATAATTATTTAGCTCTGAAAATTGGGAAGACGTGAATTCATTTTTTAAAACAGTTTTGAAGACTAAAGTATTTGGTAATGGGATAACAAATTTATAAATAATAAATGATTTACTCAGATTATTTTTTTACATTCCAGGTTTAAACTTAATTTCAGGTAATTCTCCTATTTAATATTGAAATTAATATACCCTGCCTCTGTCCCTCACATAAATTTTAAAATAGAAATTATGTACACTGTTTCTTCGTTTTCCTATTGACAACATTGAAATTAAGCATTTTTCCCAGTACACAGTTTAATCAAACCTCATTTGTGATCTATTTCAGGTCATTCCTATGAAAGTACATAAAAATGGTGATATTTATAAGAATTAATTACATTCGATTTATTATTTCTTTATTTATATACCGTGCCAATCTTATTCTCAATCACAGACTGAAGTATAATAAACATTAAACGAAGTTATAATTTCCAAGCATAAGATGAAGATAAAGTAGATAAAAGTAGATTTTACAATGAAATAAAAAAAAATCCCGTTCCTAAATAAAATTCTCGGGTTTATCACCGTTTTTCCTAGTTAAAAAAAATTCCCGGGTTTTCCCCAGTCTGATCGACACTGATATTATTTATTCCTATATTGATTTTTCTGTAATACTTTAATACCCAGTTTCTATTACAAATAATTATTGATTTATATATTAGCTGCAAAATAATGAAATTTTAGAATTAAAAAAGAAAAATATCATTACAAATAATAAAATTGCCATTTTACACTCTCATGAGTGAAAAACTTAAATTTCGTGAAGAATCTTTTTATATTATAATTTATAAATAATTTTTTATTTATAAATAAAAATTATTTATAAATTTTTATATACTTATTTTTATATAATTATTTTATACTAATTTATAAATTATTTTAAACAATAACGATAATAATAACGATACAATAACGATCCTATACTAGAAAAGATTCTATAATAATACCTGAAAAACATATTCATCATCTTTAAAAACTTTTTTAGCTTTTTTGAGGTTGTCAAACTTTGTTTCTAAACAAAAGTCGACTCTAACCTCCAAACCCTCCAATTTCTCCAAATCTGAAAAAGCTGAAAAATCTTGATAATAGCCGAGTCGCCGAGAATGAGAAATTACAAGTTAAGAATCGTGCATCCTCGGCTTCAACGCCGAACCCATCTTCGTGGCTGACCCGAAGCCGCCACCGAAATCAAACGAAAGAGCACGAAGGAGACAGTGAAATCATCCGAACCGACAAATTTTCGTTGCCGGGGAGCGTGGAATCAAGTGACGGAGTGGGGGCACACCGACACGCGGCGTTTACGTGTGTTGCTCCCACACGGGAGTCGTGGTGGGGGCCGCCAGCTCCCACAATCTGTGAACACTGGACTGAGGGGGCTAGTAAGAGATACAAGGATTATAAGACGTTCTGAATGTGGAACAGATCATTACCTCTTAGTTTCAAAAATGATCCTAGGTCAAGTATAGAGAAAGAGAACTAAAAAACGAATCAGACGTGAATAAAGGTAGAGAATTTGCAGAAGCCGGAAGTGCGAAAAGAATTTCAGGATAAGATAAACGAACGCCTAGATAGGACAGTTTGGGAAATCATTGTCCAGAGCGCAAATGAAGTGTGTGGTACTGCGGTTTTAGGAAGAATGACTGGTGATGCTTGTAGGAATGATGAAAGCCGTGTAGTGTCAACGAAAAGAAACAAGCGTATCTAAGAAAGTTGAATATTACAGGCCTTGGAAATGACAAGAGAATTAGACTATGATATATTATTGATTATTAATTTTTCCAGTGATATCGCACTATCCTATATTTTTTCTTCAACTTATTCGTAATTATCATTTTTAACTTTTACCTTACCGAATTTTTATATTTATTATCAGTACGGTAATTATTTTGGAACAGTTCGAGTTGTTTTACAGAAAATTTATTTATCATTCACCGAATTTTCATATGTATTATTATTATTATTTTCGGTAATTTTTTTGGAAAAGTTCGAGTTATTTCATCGAAAAGTTATTTATCATTCGCCAATTTTTTTCATATCCGCCATCTCGGAACAAATGCGGTAATTACTCAAGAAGAAATTTCTTCAGTTTATAGAAATTTCAATATACAGCTTCAAACGTTTTTAATCTCTGAAAAATATCCAACTTTGATAAAAGTCTTTGTCAAATTCAACAGAATTAAACGTGAAACTAAACATTAAATTTGGAATAACCAATTATCCTTTTTTCAGATCCTCGTGTAACGGATTGGCCTTTAATGGGAGATCTATGGCCTACTCTTTTAATAATAGCTAGTTATATATATTTTGTGTTTATATGTGGTCCACGATTCATGAAGAATAGACCAGCATATGAACTAAAGACTTTTATTCGATTCTACAACCTTTTTCAAGTCATTACAAATGCTTACATTGTACGAGAAATTTTAGCAGTTTATCCCGACGCAACAGCACTACGATGTGATGGAGGCGATTTTTCATGGAATCCCGATGCAATAAGGGTACGTCATTATACTACACTATTATAATTACACTGTTCCATATTTTACGAATAAGCTTGATAAAATTTAATTATTTCCATAGAATAAAGTAAATAATAGTTCAAATCCACTTTGAATCAGGCAGGTTCACTTAAACTCTTAGAATATCTCAGCAACGAAATATGTTCTTTTTTAGTGGAATTTGCCACACGTATTTTTCCGATTGGAGGGAAAAAAAATTTCCAACAAGTTACAACTATTTGAATATTGACGTCCGATCATTATAGAAAATCATGAAAAGAAAATAAATACTCTCTGATTTTATTTGTACTTTTTACAATTTTTTCTTGAATTTTGCCTTCTATAAGAAAGACATACTGTAAGTTTTATGCGCTTTAAACCATTTTTGGGTTTTTGTGAAAAGTTTTTTAAAAAATGCCTTTGCTCTTTTATGATATCTTGCATCGTTAACAAGACAAATTAGATGATTATATTTTTGAACAAAAAAATATTCGTCGTACTTTTTCAATTTATTATTATTTATGAACCCTCTGAAAGGGCATATAAACACACATTTAAAACAAAATATTGCCAGAAATAAAAAACGTGAGGTTTTCCAGAAAATCTTCTTTTCGTGTTTTGAAAATTTGAAAAAAAAATTAAAGAAGAGTTTCTGCAAAACCCCACCTTTTTTATTTTCAAATGTACCCAATATCATTTTTTCCAAGTATCAATAACTGTACAATTTCATTACTTCAAAGTACAGTAATTATAAAATTACATTTCTTCCATTTAAAATTTTAATTGGCAAAATTTTTTTTCCATTCTGTACAATAATTATTCATCATTTATTTCTTCAGTATACACGATGACACTGCACAATATTTGCATAATATATCCAATTTCAAATTATAATTTTTAAATGTTCTATATTTCAAATTTAACACAATTTTGAATCTTCATTGTACAATACTTTTGTACATTATTTCATGTCTGGCACAAAAGTATTATTCAAAATATAATTCTATAATCACAGGAAATTAAAAATTCTTTAACCTATAATTTTATAAAAGTTATATTTCGGAATATATTTCATTATAAACAATATTTTTTATCGCCTTATTTTAGTTATTTATAATTTGCCCCTATAGAAGGCCAAATTCAGAACAAAATTGGCAAAAAATATAAGTGTGGGTTGTTTGTGCAAATCGACTTTTTACATTTTTTATGATATATTTATATCGATGGTTGAACTTACTAGAATAAAAAACAACTACAGAATTTTAAAGACAAAATTCTTGTTTTTTCGAAAAATAGACGTCAAAAATCAAATACTTGTAAATTCGTGGAATTTTTTTTTCTCAAATCGGAAAAATACGTGTAGCCTGATTTCTTCTGAAAACAATATATTTCGTCGCTGAAATATTCTGCAACTTAAGGTTAAGGTACTTTTCGTATTTTTCGTCAGTCATCTCTTAAGACAAACAAAATTTTAACTTACGAAAAATAATTATTTCAACAATTTTGTTTGTAATTCAATTTTTTCTTAATGTTGCTTCTTGCCTATTTTTTAAGAATGGTCGAATTTGTATAAATCATGGCCTATTTTTTCAGGGAAAACATTCCCTACAACTCTACTATTTCCAATTTGAAAAAAAGTAAATAATCTTCAAATATAGTCATTTGATTAAAAAAAATTTTTTTCTTTGATAAACTTTTCAACAATTTCAAAAATAGAAAAATTTCCGTTAAAAATTGGAAACAGTAAAGTTGTAGAGAATGTTTTCTTCAAAAAGGCCATCAATTAATAATATTCAACCATTTTTCAAAAATTGGTAAGAAGCGAGAGTAAGAAAAAATTCAATTGCAAATAACATTATTAAAATGAATGTTTTTTGTAAGTTTTAAAATATTGGCCATTAAAAATAATGTTTTTTATTTTGAATGACATCATCGGATATATTATTTTGATTCCTAAAATTATAGAAAAACTGTTTTTTTATAGATCAATAATAAATCAATTTCATTCTCAAGGAATTCATTAAAATAATCAAATGAAACTTGATTTTCAGGTAGCCAGGGCTGTTTATTACACGGTACTATTGAAAATAGTGGACCTCATTGAAACAGGATTGTTTGTCCTCCGAAAGAAGAAGAACCAAATCTCAATTTTGCACGTATACCATCATATAAGTACAATATTAGTTGGTCTGATATTGGCTAGATATTTTTCTGCAGGAATGGCAGTTTTTTTTCCTGTCCTAAATGGTTCAGTTCATGTAATTATGTACAGCTACTACTTTCTGAGCAGCATAGAAGGAATCAAAGAAGCGGTTCTTCCAATAAAACGCTACGTAACTATTATACAAATGGTAAACAAAATTTTAAAATATTCTATGGAGAAATGATTTTCGGAAAATTCGGGACGACTAGCCAAGCTTATGAAAAATACTGGACACTCATCCCAAATTTCGTGACGACGCACAGTGGGGCGAAACAAGTTTTTATAAACAAATTGATTTTATTTAACACCAAAAATGAAATTAAAAATTTTTTTTCATAACAGATCCTATTTTTTTGCAACCACCCGAGTAAAAAAAGGTCCCATTGGGATAACGGCTCAAGTCCTCCTAAAGTACTAGGTATGAGACAAATCTGTACTCAAGTAGAGAAACTTTCCTTTAAAATGCGCAAAAGTCCAAATAGGGGAAAAAATACTGAAAAAGGTTCCATTTTTATATTTCAAAAATTTTCTGATTTTATCAGGCCTTTTAAAGGACAAAATTACCAGAAAAGTCTCATTTCTTCTTTTTTCGACTTTTTTTAGGACAAAAGTACCGGAAAAGTCCCACTTGATTCTTTTTAAATGTTTACAAATCCTAAATAATGTTGGGTCATTGGGTCCTACTTAATTCTTTTAAAACTTTTACCAGTTCTTAATCATTTTTAGGACAAAAGTACCGGAGAAGTCTCACCTATAATTTTTTTAGCAGAATTTGTTTAGGCCAAAAGTGCCGGTCTTTTCAGGTACTTTTGTCCCAAAAGTTATTTAGTACTTGCAAACATTGAAAAAACTTAAGTATGACTTTTTCGGTACTTTTCTTCCAAACAAAAAGTCTTGCTCAAAACAAAAACAAATATTGAACGAGAATTTTCTGGTACTTTTGTCCTGAAAAATTCCTGGTGAAACGGAAAATATTTTGAACTTTTTTGGTACTTTATCCCTATTTAAGCAGCACTTTTTTGGGACATAAATCCCATCAGAACTTATAAAACTTGCACTCACATGCAATACTTTATCGGGATATTTGTGTCAAACATCCTGATATAAGTGAAGACACTCCTTAAAAATAATATTCAGGAATTTACAACATTAAAAAAAAATATATATTTTTATATTCACATATTAATGAGTGAAAGTGCTACTTCAAGATTAAAAATACTTGGAGATTTTATTTTTTAATTTTTCGGTCAGAATACACGTAAAAATAATGCTTAGATACTATTCTTTTTACATTTAAAGTAATTCTTAATTTTATAAACAAATGCATATATTATCCATCTCGAAAGACTTCTTTCCTTCAACAAAACTGAACAAAAATTGGTCGAAATTAAGTAATATGTACGATTTATCAATATCGCATAACAATAATTGTTAATTGTTTGAATAAATTTGTTAAAAAATACAAATTTTTATTGGGTTCCGGTTGGCGCGCGAATGTGAGAGCACGCGTGGAAAACTCAAGTTAGATTTTCGGTAGTTTTTTCGGAAGTTAGTACGATTCTGAAGCTAGAAAGCTGATCGAACGGTAGCTGTAAAGCTAGAAATCCGAGGGAAGTGTTATCCAAAGTTGGGATTTAGTAGAAGCAGTGAATTTATCTGATTTTGTTGTGGGCATTGTGTGGTACAGACAGTGAGGTTATGGAAGAAAACGGAAGTGGAGGTTCTAAAGAACATACCAAGGGGGCAGCACGAAACGGTTGGCCTATTCTGGATGACAACAGCGACATGCAGGGGGAGCTGGAGAAAACAGACTGGCAGTTGACAGCTGAGAGCACTGAACAGGAAGATCTAACGAAAGAAAAGAAGAAAAGGGGTAGACCGAAGAAAGAGGATAAAAACAAATTGGCGGATGCCAAAAGCGCGGAAAAAATGGACAAATTCATAATAAAGAATAATGAATTGGTCTTTGGGGTGAGTTCAGAAGAGGCGGCTTTTGGCAAAAGCAAAAAACGTGACAGAACTCCAAATCGTTCACCGACACGGACTCATGGGGAGAGCAACAAAGATAAAGAAGAGAGTGGAAATTATTTAGGCGATGAAGAAGACGAAAGGGACCAAGACGGGAATGGAAGTGAGCAGCGAAACGAAGTGAATTTAAAAGTGGGAGCAGAGGGACTTTAGGCGTTCAGCCAGCAGTTGTGCCAAATATTATAAGCAGTGCAACCATTGGTACTGTCAAGGATCAAGTTGAGGATATCAGTGCGACAGAAAGGAAGGAGTTACAGGAAATTTTTTGGGGAGTTTTGGACAAGTGGTGGAATGAAAAAGGAAAATTAGAGGTCGGGATAGTGTCGGAAGAAATAGGAAATGTGAAGAAACTTGTAGAGGAAGTCAGAGTCAGCGGGGACAAATGGAATGCTGCACTTATAGTTATAGAAAAATCGAGACAGAAGGAGGAAAAATGGAACAACGAAAAACAGTTATTGCATGAGGAAATAAGGGATCTAAAGAAAATAGTAAATGAACAGAAGAACAAAATTTCACGTCTCAAGTTAGCACAAAATAAAGAAAATACAGGGCCGCATGAAACGAGCCGCTGCGAAAAGATTTCAGAACGTCCAGAAATTCCACAATCGCAAGTGCAAGAACAGGAAGAAGAGACTGAACAACAAGAAGGAGCAGACAGTTGGATGGGAGGTTTTGAAGAATTCGAAAGGCTTGCTGAAGAAGATGAAAATTCTAGTCCAAGTAAGGGTCGACCAGAACTACTCAGTGTCGAAGACTTGAAGTGGGAACTGGAGGAGAGAAAGAAACGGAAGAACTTTATAAAGGTTAGAGGTTTCAGGGCAGTGGGGAAAAACCTGGACAAAGAGATACAGGGTGTAATAAGCAAAAGGACAAGAGTCGAAATTCGCATTAAGGAATTGAGAGTGATCGGAGGGGGAACCCTGGTGAAGTTAGATTCCTGGAATACTAAGAAAAGGCTGATGGAGAGAAAGAAGAGTTTTAAAGGGACGAAAATCATCATAGAAGACGACCTGACGGAAAGACAATCGGAAGTGCAGAGATGGATAGAGGGGCAAGTATGGGAAGCTAAAAAGAAAGGGAAGCAGGCCTCCTCAAGCTACATGAGATGGCAAATAGACGGTCAAACATTTGTTTGGGATGAATTGGAAGGAGTGACGGAGAAGCAGAATTTTCGTAGACCAACATATTAATGATCTACGAGTAATTGTATGGAACATTGCGGGAGTAACGAAGATATGGGACACTTGTGATTTTTTAAAGAACTCCGATTTGATAGTACTACAGGAGCCTTGGCTGGAGAAGAAGAGAGAAGAAGACGTGTTATCAAAATTAGATAAAAATTTTGTATGGTCAACGAAGCCGGCTGTGAGAGTCAACAAGAAAGGTAGGGCGAAGGGAGGGCAATTGATAGGAATAAGAAAAAGTGTTAGTGAAGGGCTTCATGTGTGTGAGTGGGATTATGGTTTAATTTTAAAAGGTGGGAAATTTGAATGCAATGAAAAGATGTTGAACATTGTAACGGTTTATAATAATGTTGGAACTGCAAATGTGATAAGTAAGTTGAATGTTATTGTAGAAGAATCTATGAGAGAAATGGAAAATATTATATTAGTAGGGGACTGGAATGCAAGGATAGGTGAGGAGCAAGGAAGGGTAGATGCGGATGAGAGTGAGAGCGAGCTAGATCAAAATTACTTCGAAACAAGATCTTCAGAAGATCCGATTTTAAATGCAGAAGGAAAAAAATTGATTAATTTTTGTGAGGACCACGGATTGCTAATATTGAATGGAAGGACGAAAGGAGACAGGGAGGGGAAACTAACGTATATCTGTGGAGCTGGGAGTTCGGTTCTGGACTACGTAATTACAAGAGACAACGGGGAAGGTAATGTAATTAGAGAATTGAAAATAGAAGCAAGAATAGAATCGGACAATCTACCAGTGACCTTTAAACTTGACATTCAGAGGGGAAAAGAGGACAGGTTTGTTTTTCATAATAATAGAGATATTGAGCCAGGAGTGAGAATGATTTGGGAACAGGATAAGGAAGAGGAATTTGAAAAAGCTTTGGAACGTAATTGGGAGGATTAAAAAAGTTGCATCAGAATTAGGAATGGTTAGGAAGACAGGAAACAACAACAAATGTTCGATTAGGAAGGGAAACAATAGTAACGTGTTGGAACAGGAAAGTAAACCTTTAAAACATAAGGTCTGGAAAAGTTTAAAAAGTTTCTCAAAACTAAAAGCGACAGGGACAGGGAGGAATTCGTGAAGGAACGAAATAGTCTGAAAAAATTATTTGCTGAAAAGAAACGAGAGAAAAGGGAAGAAAATTGGGGGAAAGTGGCGGAGAGTAAAAAAATTAGCGAGTTTTGGGGGGCAATAGGTAATTTTAGACCTAGGAAAAGAAAATGGGGCAACAAGATCAAAAAGGAGAAGTGGAAATCTCACTTTCAGAAGTTACTTGAGGCAGATAAAATTAGTGAAGCAGGGATCAGAACTCTTGATTTGGCGAGAGAAGAGGAGATAATTGAAGACCTTAGCAGAATAATGGAGGCAGGGAACGGGGTGAGTTTTTTAGAAGAGGAAGAGGGAGAAGATGATCTAAATAGAGAAATAGATGCTAAGGAAGTAGTGCAATGCATAAAAAAGATGAGAAAGGGGAAATCGCCAGGAGAGGACGGGCTGTCGGTAGAATTTCTACAAGGTTTACCTACATGTTGGTTCGAAGAAGTTCACAGATGCATAAATGGTATGTGGAAGGAAGGGATGATAGGGAGAGGTTGGGAAAAAGCAAGAATCTTCCCTATATTCAAAGGAGGAGACGAAGATGATACCGGTAACTATAGGGGAATAGCACTTTTAGATTTGGGATACAAGGTCTTGGCTAAAATAATGGATGAAAAAATTAGAGGGTGGTTGGAGAAAAAAGGTATATTTAAAGAAAGTCAGGCAGGCTTCAGAAAGGGTAGGGCAACAAGAGATCATATTTTTGCGCTGAACTCGATGATAAACAACAAGTTAAAAAGTGAAGGGGGAAAACTGTACGTAGCTTTTGTAGATTTTAAGAAAGCCTTTGATTTGGTGGACAGAGATACTCTTTTTGTTAAATTGGAAAAGATTGGGATAAAGGGTAGAATGTTGAGAATGATCAAAACTATATACAGGGAAACTAAAAATGAGGTAATCACGGATGAAGGTGTAACTGAGAGCTTTACGACCAACAGGGGGGTCAGGCAAGGGTGTCCACTGAGCCCAACTCTTTTTAACGTGTTTGTAGAAGATTTAGAGGAAGAATGGGAAAGGAAAAAAGAAAGAGGTACAGTAATAGGAAACACTAAGGTTTATGCATTGAAATCTGCTGACGATCTCAGTCTGGCAGCGGATTTTGCTGACGGCTTAACCGAAATGCTCAGAACATTAGAAAGATATCTTACTCAAAATAAACTCCAAGTTAATGTAAATAAGACAAAAATCATGATATTTAGGAAAGGAGGGAGGTGAAAGAAAGGGGAAAAATGGAAAATATATGGAGAAGAACTAGAAGTAGTGGATCGATATAAGTACTTGGGTTTTTGGTTTTCTACAGCGGGGACTTTTAGTAAGCATCTGAAAACTTTAGGAGGAAAAGCACAGAAAGCTATCAACGCAGCATGGGGGGTGATGAAAAGGGCAAGAATAAATAATTTAGGAAGAAGAATCTACTTGTTAGACACTTTGGCAAAGTCAGGGGCCCTATACGGGGTTGAAGTATGGGGATGGGAAAGGTCAGAGGTTATGGAAAAAGTGCAAGGCAGATATATAAAAATGATAATGGGGATAGACAGAAACACGCCAAATTATATTTGGAGAATGGAAGCAGGGAGAAGAAGTCTAGAAATTGAGGCGAGAAGAAGGGCAAGTAGATACGTTTTAGAAATTATGAGAATGGGGCGAGATAGACTACCTAGGATTTGTCTAATGGAGGAATTAAGAGCGATTGATAATAATAACGCTTCCGAATGGGGAGAAGTACTGAAAAAAGCGATGGCCGAAGTAGGAGACGGGGAAACATTACGTTTAATGAGGAACGAAGGAAATGAAGGCAAAATACAAAGTAATTTAGAACGAGGGGTTATAAGAAAGTCAGAACAAGAAATTCAATCTGATTGGGGACGGATCGACAAATCCAAATACTGTCAGTTATACAAAAATTACAAAGAGGGATTTCAAAGGGAGAAATACTGGGATTTAAAGAAGGTAAATGGGGAGTTTAAGGAATAGTGGGCAAGACTGAGATGTGGTAACGTAGGTTTGTCAGGCAATAAAGGGTACAGCAATACATTATGTAGATTGTGTGGAGTATCGGAAGAAACTTTGGCTCACATTTGGATTTGCGAAGAAGCAAGAAGACTAATGACAAGGGACCTGGTCAGGGAGGTTGATTCTCGGTTACAAAAAGATCCGCATATCGAAATTGAACAGAAACTAATAAATATTCTGAAAGAATAATTGAACTCTGACCTCTGCAGATATGCAAAAGAATTCGAAAGACTTGCGAGAGAGAGTGTAATCAAGAATCTAGATGTTGAAGTTGAGTCGTAAGAAAATAGTGATATAGGGGAGTAACATAGCATAAGGCCAGGAGGAACTGTAATATAGATATAGAAATATGTAATGATTTAATTGTTATCTATTCAGGTTAAAATTCTAAGAGAGAAAATATTTACCTTCGTTTTATTTGATAATTTAAGAGGGCAAAGGAATATTGTAAAAACATGTAAAAGTATACAATGAAGACAATAAAATTAATTTAATTTACAAATTGTTATCAATTTTCAACCACCAGGTTTCGTTTTTTCAATGGAATCAATTTTATATTACTTAAGAAAATCCTTCGCCTATGATACTTTAACAACCAACAATAACTGTTTATTTATAAACATTCTTATGAACAAATTCACAAAACGGCAATGTTTGTTATTATTTAATCAATATTATAAATAAATACAGATTTTCATCAATTTTCAAGCAGCAGATTTACTTTTTTTTAATAAAATAAAATCTAAATAACTTGGCCATATATCTTTCTTATGTTATTTTATCTATAACCCACAATTGTTTTTTCATAAACAATTTTATAAATAAAATCCGCGATTTCATCATTTTTCTGATGAGATGTCCTTTCTGAGTCACTGGTAGTCGATTTTTCAACAAAACGCCACATCCATTTGTTGACAAGTAGTCAATTTGTTCATTTGTTTATAAAATTATTTTAAAAACAAGCAATTATTGTTCGTTGATAAAGTATCATAAGGGAACGATTTTGTCAGGTATTTAAAAATTGATTCCGTTGAAAAAATGAAATCTGCTGGTTGAAAATTGAGGAACATCTGTATTTGTTCATACAATTTGTTTAAACATTTGACAAATATTATCAGATATTTGAAAATCATACATATCGTTTATTGTCGACAAATTTTGTATCAATTTTGTTAAAGAAACAATGTGCTTAGAGCATGAAATGGCTAATATATGCATTTGTTTATTAAATCTGTTTATAGGATTAGCAATTACTTTGAATTCCTAAAAAATGTTAACTAAGCAATGTTTTCACGTATACCACCATGAAAAAATGAGAAATAAAGTCTCCAAGTATTTTTAATCTTGAAGTACAACTTTCACCCAATAATTTGTTAATATAAATATAAAATGTTTTTTTAATATTGTAACCTGCTGGATATTGTTGTTAAGAAATGTCTTTACTGATTACATGCTATTTTGCATAAGTGTAAGTAGTTGCACAAAAATTTGTCCAGAAAAACTGCTTTTGGCCCACTGTGCGACGAGACACTTCGTTAACTTAAACTTTCAATTTTTGATTTAAAAAATTGTCTTTTCTCTTCAGGTGCAACTCGTGATTTTGTTCTTACACGCTGGCGTCAGTCTGAGTCCATCATGTCATGTTCCAAAAGCCCCAGCCATTGTCATGATGCCAAATTTACTTTTAAACTTATACTTATTCTATAACTTTTATAAGGAAGCCTACTTGGCCCCCAAAAAGACAAAATAATATCTACGAGATTTTTAATATATATATAATAACCTTTAACTGAAAAAATGACTGTTCAACCAAGAAGATTCATTTTCTACCAAAAAAGACGAATTTTTAACTAAAAAAGATAAATTATTAACCCAAAATAGAATAGTTATATTTACAGTTAACAAAATCTGCCCGCTGCGCGCGCACATTCTCATTGGACGCTTTGCGCTCGATCTTTGTACTTCCCCCACATTTTTGCATCAAACTTTTAAAATTAAAGGTCAAACCATCGATAACTGTAATTTGGTGAATGTGAATTTTCTTTTGTTAAAGCTCTTTCGGCTTCAACAAACACATTCTCATCACGTGTCTCGTGCTTCGCACTCGACTAACATTTGTCCGAAACGTGAACTTTTCTATATTAAGTTCAACTCTTTTACATTAAATGTATATTTTATTAGTTTCTATAACTTGGTCCGGGACTGCTTATTTAGATATTGCAAAATAAAGTACAAATTTTATTTTTCATGATTACTTTAATACTTGTTAATATTTGACATTATTCGTTATTCGCAGCTAGCCTGAAAAGTGTATCATATTTCAATAAATGTATATTATTACAATTCATAATGTGTATTAATATTGAAAAATACGTATTTTCATTGTTTTGTTTTGTATGATTAAAAAAGTGCACCCCTGATCAAAAGAAGGTCAATATCAAATTTTTAGATCTCATTTAGGTGAACAATTTTGTTCTTAAACATTTTATTGTACCTTGTGTTTTTTTCCAAAAATTTAATTTGTTTATTTTTAATGTTATTTTTCACGAATGAAACAAAAAATACGCGCCATATGAAAAAATAATTTATATTAAATTTGTCGATCTTTTTTTGGCGGACAACTTTTGTCTATTAATTTTTTTTCGTATCTTGTGCCTTTTTCCGAATTTTTTTTTTTAACGTTATTTTTCACGATTAAAAGAAAAACTATGCGTCCTGTCCTAAAATGATTAATAAAAAATTGATAGATCTCTTTTAAGTGAATAACTTTTGTTTATTCATTTTTACGTATCTTTTGCTGGTTTTCCGAAAATATAATTTTTTAAATTTTAATATTATTTGTTACGATTGAAACAAAAACTACTCGTAGTATTAAAAAATGATTACCAACAAATTTGTAGACTTTTTTGCGTGCACAATTTTTGTCAATTCACTTCTTTTCGTATTTTGCATAGTTTGACTGCAAAATGGAATTTTTTTTTAGTAACACTTCACGATTAAAACAAAAAATATGCTTCATTATAAAAAAATAGTAATTTAATTTTCAACGAAAAATTTAATATTTGATATTTCAACCAGACAAGATTTTAATTTGAAACCAAAAATTGTTTAACTTAACCAAGAAAGCCTTTTTTGTTTTTATCAAAATTGATGAATTTTTAACCAAAGAAATAAATTCTCAACCAAAAAGATGAATTTTTCACCAAGAAGATTAATATTATACCAGAAAATACGAATTTTCAACAAAATGCATGAATTTTCAACCAAATAGTTGAATTTTCAACTATAAAGATTACTTTTCTACCAGAAAGACGAATTTTCAGAAAAATACCTGAATTTTTAACAAAAAAAGATAAATTTTCAGCAAAAAATGGAATAGTAATATTTTCATTTGAAAAAATTAATTTTTGACAAAAAAACGAATTTTCAACGAAATTTTTAAACTTTGAACCAAAGAAATTAATTTTCAACAAAATAAATGAATTGTCAACAAAAAAAGATAATTTTTGAACCAGAAATATATCAGTTAATTTTTTAAGGAATAAAATTAATTTTCGATCAATTAAAAACGAATTTTCAACAAAATATATGATAGTTGATATTTCAACCAGAAAGATTTTTATTTGAAAACAAAAACTGTTGACTTTAACCAAAGAAGACAAACTTTCAACAAAATAGTTAATATTCGAGCAAATAGTTAAATTTTGAACCCGATAAGGTAAATTTTCAACAAAATATATGAATTTTTGACTAAAAAATATAATTTTTCACCCAAAATGGAATAGTTATATTTACAGATAAAAAAAATGTGAACATTAAAAAACGAATTTGCAACAAAATGGTTTAATTTTCAAACAAAGAAATGAATTACAACCAAAAAGATTAATCTTTCACCCAGAAGAATAATATTCTACCACAATAGGCAAATTTTTAACATAATGCATGTTTTTTCCACCAAATAGTTGCATTTTTAACCGAAAAAGATAAGTTTTCAACCAAACTTGTACTAGTTCAAGTTACAGTAAAAAAAGTAATTAAAACAAAATTTTTCAACAAAATATGTAGTCAAATTTTTAATCAAAGAAATTAATTTTCTACTACAATGATGAATCTTCAATAAAAAAATTAATGAATTTTGAGCCAAATAGTTGTATTTTCAACAAAAAAGATAAATTTTCAATCATAAAAATTACTTTTTAACTAAAAAAGACGCATTTTCAATCAAAATATATGAATTTTCAACAAAAAAAAGGTACATTTTCAACCAAAAATGGAAAAGCTATATTTTCAGTTGGAAAAATTAATTTTTCACAAAAAAATAAATGAATTTTCAACAAAATAATTAAATTCGTAACTAAAGATATTAATTTCCAACGAAATACAAGAAATTTGAACTAGAACAGATAAATTTTAAACTAAAAGTAGCATATTTAATTTTTTATATAAAAAATTAATTTTCTACCAAAAAAGAAACGAATACACTAGGACCCCGCTTTACCAGAAGATGATATACCGGATGAGGTGGTCCAAAGGGGCGAGAGAGAAGCGATGGCAAGGTCAGCGGAGTTGCGCAGTTTACGGTTCGGCACTATAAGAAGCCACAAGCAAGAAGGAGAAGAACGGCTCGGTGAACCCCGATTTGCCGTGAAGGCTATTGAGCGTACCTCCGAAACTAGAGATCGGGAGTGACCGTCATCTGACCGATTTCATGAAATTTGACCGTCACCTAACGGTGAGCATGAAATTGATGAAATCATCTACTCACGCAAAAATTGGTTGTATATTCATTAATATGAATCATCAGGTACGTTTATAATAAATGTTAGAAGGTTTATTTTTCCAGGAGATATTAGATATAAAAGTTTGGAATATAAAAAGTACAGTTTCCTGCTAACATAACCTATAAATTACTAAGTTATAATCGTTATAATGGTTCTAATAAACACTTAAAATTAAAAAAGGCTGAATTTACAGGTAAATTTAGTCTCTACGGATATTGAATATATTAATTTAAGGATGAATTTAGTATGCATATATTATAATATGCAGGATATATTTTCTATATGTGTACATGACTTTAATATAGACAGAATACAATTATTGCATGTATATTTCTTTTAAAAATGGATGCACTTTAACTCTCTATAATTTTTGTACATTTTTTACTTCATTTATATAGTTAACACTTATTTATTGCATTAAAGTTAATTCCGTGCGGCACCGACAATACTTTTCCGTCTTCTCACACTTTTTCGTATAGAGGGCCCTACTTGGGATTCATCAAATACTTAGGTTAGGATTTACAAAATATCACTTATTTCTAAGTTATCTCTCTTAATTTTCACATTCGCGGCCTGACAACCGTATAAAAATCAGATCTGCTATATTCAAGTATCCATTTTTTAATATAAAGCATTGCAATAGCGGTATATGGGTATTTGTCAAATTGAAGGCAAACTTGAAGTACGTCCTAGTAATATAACATTAACTTATAAAATCGTACTGATTTTTTTCAATATACCATTAAACCATTTCCCTTTCAGGGTAGGCGTGACACTACCCGATTCGGGTAGTGTTTCTAGGTTTTTCTTGTAGTTATAAATAACTACAAGTGTGGGCTCACCACACCCACGATGTGCCAACAGCACTCATGTCAGTATTCTTGAATGGTCACCCATCCAAGTACTAACCGCGTCCAACGCTGCTTAACTTCAGTGATCTGACGAGAACTGGGTTTTTCAGCGTGGTATGGCCGTTGGCCAAATTTAATAAATACTTATCATCCTCTACAAAATGGTCAGTTCTTTTTTTTCATTTCTGTTCCTATTTACTTTAATTTATTATAAGAAAACCCCAAACGTCATTGCCGTACAACGTCCCAACCTCACTTTTTACCAGGATAAACGGATTATCTCCTTTTTTTCAGACAGTAACCTGAGAAACGCTTAACGTATCAAGTTTGTAAACTTTGGATGGACATAAATTTAATTTATGCACATTTTTCAAGTCAAATAAATAATATTGTGAAAACCTTGAAATCTGTCCCTCTTTTTTTGTTATTTCAGACGTCATCACCGTACGTCTTGTTTTTCTAGTAAAATATTGTAGTTACAGTTGAGTAATAAACACAGAAATATTAAGCGTATCGTTTAATACAAGATTCTATAAAATTGAGCTTAAAATATTAATTCTTTTTCTGTGAATCCGATATTAAAACTGATAAGTGCATTTTGAGAACAAAAACGTCATTCACGTACGTGCGTTAAAAACCAGTTTCGGAGTGAAAAAAAAATTATAAAAACCATTCCGTTACTTGCTCAGTGGTGTTTTCTTTCATAAGTAGGTAACTTTTTATAATTAAAATCTGTTATTTTTTTATAATTATTAAAAAAGGCCAAACTTCATCATTTCTCTCGCATCATTCCCGTACGGTACAATAAAAGAGCGTACGACTGCTTATATGCGCGTGGATCAGGTGGGCCTGTTTGTTTACTGTTTCCTAACCTCTATTTATAAATATACAGATCTCAAGAAGTGAGCTAAATAAGTCAATTAGAAAGGAAGAGATGTGTGTTATTGGAAATTATATTACAGCACAGGTAGGTAGATTTGCCATTACAGCTAAAAGGTGCCGAGATTCCAATATAAAAATTGTAGAAAATAAGTAATTTAATGTAGTTTGCCTTACATCTGTTGAATTTTCATGAGTTCATATTTTCAATTTTGGTAAAAATGAAAGCTTAATTTATTAGCATAATAATGTCACTAACACGCCTATTTTTTTCGGGAGACTTGGAAAAGGGGTTCGAGATGTGACAGATCACTCTTCTGTGACCAGTCACTAAAATGCCGTAATACAAAATTAAAATACGGCAAAAAATGCCGTATCTGTATACACTACATAAAAAATAATAGCAACAATTAGACTTTTAATTTATTACGTCATATTCGAAAAAATTCTCAACAATAGTTAAATATTTCGTTTTTCATACAATCCAAACATGAATAATAGAAACAATAAAGTAGCCTCGGAATGGACTGAAACTTTAATTGACGAAAACTAGATATAGTATTCTATGTGTACCTGAGACGAAGAAAAAGGGTGGCGAAAGTACTCTCTTAAACTGAACCAGTGAAATTGTCACTGATTGAATCAGTATATTTAATTATCACTGGTGAACCAGTGATTTTTCCACTTTGCCTGGACGAACCAGTAAGTGATTCAACTAAAATAGTGCTACTGATTCTACTAGTGACGCCAAATGATAGATTGAACCAGTGATATAGCGCTCCACGCGGGCAAGACATGAACCTCTGTCGTCTGGTACGCGCGCGTCGCCCGGTCAGGTCTTGGCATTTCTCGAATGAAAACGAATCTTATTGTGTACTAGTGTTCGTTTTATAAATATTTGGCGCCTGGCTGCAATGAGCAGGGTATATAATATCTTTCGCTTTATATTGAAGGTCCCTGCCACTTGGGTTTGACTTTGAGCGACGCGACACGTTAACATAACGACGGGTCTTTCCACAATCAGGCGCAACATATTATATTCCATTATATTGCAGCCCGGCCTTCATTTATTGTTGTGAGAAGAAAGTGACGTTTTTAAAAGATAATTTTACAACTGTTACCACAAAAGTGCGATGAATGATAAGTGCCATACCTAAACAGCTGACAGGCGACAAGGCGTACGACCAGGTGACTACTGGTACTGAGAAACCAGTGAACCTCACTGATTAAACCAGTGCCGGAAATTCACTGAATGAACCAGTGAATTCTCACTGATTGTGAGTGACACACTTCTGGCTATTTCAACCAGTGAGATTTCACTGGTTTATTTTAAGAAAGTAGAAACATAGAAAATGGAGTGTTGAAAGCCGGTTTTGAAACATGGTCAAGGGTAGATAATGAATCACATGGTAGTCAAGGGGTCGGCTTGATTATGAATGAAAAAGCAAGACAGCATCTCAAAGATCAAGGATATGTATCGCCCAGATTGCTGTGGGTTAGAATGAAGGTAGGAATCAGAAGATTATTTATCATAGCGTGCTACGCCCCAGTTGACAGTGATCCGAGAGAAGTCAAAGACGCCTTCTGGGACACTTTAAATGATACAATAAGTACTTGCGATCAAGGTGAAAGAATAATTCTGCTAGGAGATATGAACGGATGGATCGGTGTCCAACGTCAGGATACAAATACAGAAAGGGTGCTAGGTAAATTTGGGGATCCAACAAGAAAAAATTATAACGGGGAAAATTAGTTAGCTCATGCTTAGAAAAGGGCCTATTTATTACAAATACTGGGTTTAGACATAAAATGATTCACATGTACACCTGGAGTAAAGGAAATAGCCACAGTATAATTGACTTTGTTATTGCGGATGAAAGACTAAGAGAACTAGTTGAAGATACAAGAGGCATGAGGGGTTCCGAATGCAATACTGATCATCACCTTTTAGTCTCCAAAATAAACTTAGGGCGGGCATGGAGAAGAAAGAGAACAAAAAAAACGAAACAAACGCGAATAAAGATTGAAAATTTACAGACACCGTAAGTGCGAATAGGCTTTCAAAATAGGTTAAACGAACGTATAGATGAGACAATTTGGAAGGGGTTACTAAACAACAAAGATATAGAGGGCGCGTGGACTTTGCTACAGGATATCATCGTTAAAACTGCGACCGAAGTATGTCGTACGGCGGTTGTAGGAAGAAAATCTGGTGATGCATGGTGAAATGATGAAATTGAGGCAGCCCAAAAAGAAAAGAAAGAAGCGCACAAAAAACGCTGAACATGACAGGTCTCAGCGATGAGGAGAGAAATAGGCTCAAAAATGATTTCAGGCACAAAAATAGGAAAGTTAAACGACTAATCAAGGAGAGTAAACAGAAAATCAGAACAGAAGAAGAGAAGAAAATACAAAACGACTTTGAAGGAATTATGAAACTATTATATAAACAGATGAAAGAAAGTAAAAGTACAGAGTTTGTCAGCATGAGAAACAGCAAAGGTGAAATGCTATATGATGTAGACGGGATAGTAGACGCTTTAAAAGACTCTTTTAAAGAACTATTAGCAGGTGAAGATATAGGGCAACAGAACTGCGACATAGAACATAATGCATTAGAAACCCCAATTGAAAAAGTCGGTGTCACTGAGGTTAGACATATAATTAGGAACTAAAAAACGGTAAGGCTGCTTGTGTAGACAGTATTAGCGCTGAAATTCTTAAATACGGTGGCGAGTACATACCTCACAGGTTGTGCGAATTAATAAATTTATGTATCGAGACGGGGAAAGTCCCAGACGATTGGAAAAAAGCGATTATCGTACCAATATACAAAAGAAAGGGAGATAAAAACAACTGCAGTAATTACAGAGGTATCAGCCTACTAAGTACCGTAAGTAAAATATACTCAAAAATACTTATTCGTAGGGTAATGGAAATCACAGAAGAAAAGATATGGGAAGTCCAAAGTGGTTTTATGCCAGGAAGATCATGTACAGATCAGATATTTAGCCTAAGACAGATCACAGAAAAAAGCTTGAGAGTAGGAAAGAAAGTTTTCTGTGCATTTATTGACCTAGAAAAAGCATTCGACACGGTAAATAGAAGTAAACTTTGGGAAGTTCTTAAAGAGTACGGAGTAAATGGAGGGCTCCTGCAAGCAATAAAAACAATATATACAGGTAGTAAAGCGAGCGTTAAGGGTAAACGGGAAACTGAGTGACTGGTTCGATATTACGCAAGGCGTGAAACAAGGATGCGTTATGTCCTCGTGGCTATTTATCATATTCATGGATAAGTGTCTAAGAACTGCACTCTTCGACGAAGAAGGTGTAGATCTCCAAACAGTTAAGGTACGTGGGTTAGCTTTCGCAGATGACAAGATTGTTATGGCAGAATCAGTCGAGGACTTGCAAAGAATGTTGAATAAACTTCATACAAGCATGAAGGACATGGGACTCAAAATTAACGTAAATAAAACAAAAATCATGGTGTTTGAGGGAAAGAGTGAGAAAACAATGTGCAAGATTGTCCTAAATGATGAGAGATTAGAACAAGTTGACAAGTACGTATACCTAGGTAGTCTATTCACTAGCGACGGAAAAATAGATGGGGAGTTAGATAGGCGTATAAATAAAGGTAAACAGGTTATCGGTAGAGCAGGGTCCATTCTCACAAATAAAAACATATCAAAAAAAAGCTAAAATGGCCATACATAATTCTATATTCGTACCGACTGTACTATACGGTAGCGAGACATGGACCTGTCAAGAAAAGGACAGGAGTAAAATTAACGCGATCGGCATGAAACCTCTGCGCATAATATGCGGGAAAACACTGATGGACAAAGTCCGAAACGAGACAATCCTCAAAGAATGTGGTGCAAAAGAGACAATAGTTGACACATGGGAAAGAAATCAGTTAAGATGGTTCGGACATCTTGAAAGAATGAAAGATGAACGACTGACCAAACAAGTGTATAAAGGTAAAGTAAATGGCAGAATGCCCAGAGGTAGGCCGCCGAAAGAATGGTTAGAATCTGTAAATGAGACATTAATCCGTAGAGACATAAGAAGCCATAGAAACACAAGAGCTTGCATGAAAAAATGCATGGACGTGAAGGAAGCTAGAGTAGTATGCCAGAACAGAAAAGTGTGGCGACAAATAGTTTGTAAACAGAGTGACAGTAGAATGAATGACGCCTGAAACAAAGATCTTGGATACTAATGGGCCCAAGTGGAGAACCATACATAACAATTTTGTGAGGCTCTTCACTTGGGGTGATCGCTAGAGAGATTGATCAGCAACCTGGGTCGGAGCAGTGTTGCGGAATAAACGTGTCATTTAAATAAATAACACGAGAATTCCAGATCAATCTAAAATATATATACCTAACACTTATATACCTATCTACCTCATACCTATATACCTACCTACCTTATACCTATATACCCATATGCACGCTACTATTCTCCAACCGAGCAAGTCACGCCTACCCCGAAAGGGAAATGGCTTAATGGTATAATAATAAAGTTCATAGCTGTAAGCAACATCAGTTTTCGCAATGGCTTTCTGTAAAGGACCCTATACGTGTTTCTGTACAGGATCCTTCCAAAGGTTCCTTTGACGGCTTTCTGTAAAGGATCCTATACATGTTTCTGTACAGGCACCTGTACAGGACCATTCAAAGGTTCCTTTGTCGGTGCAGGTTCCTTTGCAGGATCATGTATAGTTTCCTTCGCCAAATTCCTGCACAGGAACCGTCAAGATTACCTGTACAAGTTTGTGTGCAGGTTCGTGTACAGGAACATGTACAGGATCCTTCGAGGTTCCCGTACAGGAATTTTCAGCTGGGGTCACGCCTACCCCGAAAAGGAAATGGCTTAATGGTATACACGGAAAAAATTTATCCGTAAAAAAGTCACGAACTAGTAGCTAGGTCTCGGATATGAGAAAAATTCATCGGATATTTATGTATTTTCGTAAATAACCTACGAACTTTGAGAAAGATTGACGAACTCGATGTGAAAATTCTAAAATGGTTCATCACTTTTTTTTTACGTGAATAATTACAAAAATATTACGAGTGATTGGGAAAAGATTCTCAGAGCACTCACGAGCTTGCCTGACGAATCTGGGAACTCGAAACTAAGTCTCCCTGTACGTGGCCCACGCACACACGCGCGGTGCGTGTGTGCGCTCGTATGTGTGCCTCGAGCTCGTCGGATGAGTGGCTAGAAGTTTTATAATACCTATTTTGTTTGGCCTCGATGGCTGCGCGTGTTTACGCACTCCTGGTTTATGTTTAGAAACTTGGTGAGTCAGCAGTGTTTGAGGTTCGAATCTTCTGAGTTGCGAATTTATAAATTAATATAAAATTAAATCGCACAAATAAAATTTTTCCTCTTTTTATTTCAGTCTGAAATCTTCAAGAACTGTTCGTAGGAAATTCGAACTGTTCGTAAGAAACTTCGAAATTTATCCATATATTTCTCATAGAAATAAGGATTTAATGTTTCATTTTTTTATCTCGTATCCGAGACCTAGCTACAAGTTCGTGACTTCTTCACGGATAAATTTTTTCCGTGTAGTAAAAATATGCGTTACAGTATTCGCTTTTGAACTTTTTACAAGCTCGCGCTCTCTTTCATCAAACTCCTAACCTCAAATCGACTTCTCGTATTTCATGTACGAATTTCATTATTATTTCTAATTTTCAAAACTGCCCCTTTTGGATTTAAAATTTTTAAATGTGATAAGAACAATTTCCCTTATGAAATATTTAATTCCTAATAATAATGTGATTGTCACTGTAGGTGTTAGAATTTGCCTACAATTTGATTATTACCCATATATAAGATGATTTCAACGATTTCAATGATTTCACCGATTACTATGAAATTTCATGAAATTGGTCAGATGACAGTGTCGGTCGGCGTCAACTTCAGTCACTCCCCATCCCTACTCGAAACGCCCGGTAAAACGGGGTCCCAGTGCAGTAAAATTTGTAACCAAAGAACTTAATGTTCGAGAAAATACATCAATTTTCAACTGAAAAAGATAAATTTTAAATAAAAAAAGAATAGTTAATTTTTTTATTTGAAAAATTAATTGTTTACCAAAAAAAAAACGTATTTTCAACAAATTAGTTAAAGTTATAACCAAAAAATTAATTGTCATCAAAATACATGAATTTGCAACTAGAAAAGATCAATTTTCAAACAAAAATAAAATAGTTAATTTTTTAATTAAAAAATTAATTTAACTTCCCAGATAACAATTCGTGCGCGCACCTTTCGCGCACGTCGATGCGCGCACGAAATGCTTGCAAGAATGCACCACATCTAAGAGCATTTTGTGAATGCGACTTTAGTGCGTGCACAATGCGTCGCCAATGTCAGCATGCGTACAATCACCCCGTGACGGAACTATGCGACGCATACATGAGTGCACTATGAATGCAGTCTGCAATCTGCTAAAGTGAATATAAATAAATTATTATTATCTATCAAAAAGAGTTTTAAATTTTAATTTCAAATCAATACAAAAAAGAATGTTTAAAAATTGATTGTGTGCAAAATAAAAAAATATTTTTAAAACCATAAAATTAAAAGAAGTTAAAACATAACATTAAAACAGAAAGATACTAGTTCATTAAAAACATGTAAGAACTAATTATTAACAAAATAAAATGTCTTAAATCGAAACCCAGAAAGAAATTTTTCAACCAAATAGTTTAATTTTTAACTAAAAAAGATAAATTTACAATAAAGATGGAATAATTAAATATCCAGCTAAAAAATTAATTTTGAACGAAAAAAAGAACGAATTTTTAACTAATAGTTAAAATTTCAAACAAAATGATGAATTTTCAACTAATATTATGAATCGTCAACTGGAATAGTTTTATTTTCAGTTAAAAGATAATTTTTTAACAAAAAATAACGATTTAGTAACAAAATATGAATTTTCAACCAAAGTGATGAATTTTCAACTAAAATGATGCATCATTTTCAATAAAGGAGACTAATTTTTTTACAAAAAAAATCGTCAACAAAAGACATTAATTTTCAAACAAATAGTTAACTTTTTAAACTAAAAATGTAAATTTTCAACATGAAATGGAATTGGTAAATTTTCAGTTAAAAAATTCATTTTAAAGCAAAAAAAAACGAATTTTCACAAAAATAGTTAAGTCTTCCACTAATAAACTGTTTTTCAACAAAACAATAAAATTTTAAACAAAGAAAACAAATTTTCAACAAAATAGTTCAATTTTTAACCATCAGAGAGAATAATCATTTTTCAGAATTTGAAAAGGTGCGGGAAAAGATGGCGACTCGATCAAGTGCCATCTCGCGGACTTTATAGTGCCCCTTTTCTAAAGTAATGAACGGTTCGACGGACAAAATTTATTTATTTTGCATAATTTTCTACATTTGTATGCATTAAATATTAGTATAAAAAGTTGCATAAACCCGAAATTCAACAATTCATCCATTTACTTTGCACTTTATTTGCACGCACGCACGTGCCTTGCACAACATGCCTGGCATATGCGCCTCCATGGATGACACATCTGTGTGCTGATCTGAACGCACGTCGTGCGTGAAAATACGCACGCGTGCCTGCGCCATGCGCGCATGGTGCGCTGAAATTGTTATCTGGGTTTCAACAACCTAGTTAAATTTAGAAAAAAAAAAGGTTTTTGAATTAAAATAATAAATCATCAACCAAAAAAGTTTAATGTTTAACAATGTAGTTGCACTTTCAACTGAGTAATTGAATTTTCAACGAAAAATGTAATATTTGATATTTCAACCAAAAAACAATTTAATTTGAAACCAAAACAGTTGAATTCGCCCAAAGAAGAAGAATTTTCAACAAAATAATTAATATTTCAACAAAAGTTAACTTTTTTGTTTTTAATAAATTTGTTGAATCCTGAACAAAATAATAAAATTGTATGTGCATATTCCCTGAGCTTTATAAATAAAATAAAAATCAGGAATTTTCGCTGCCGGGCATAAAAAATCAGGACATATCACAAAAATTAGAAAACCAGGTCAGCGATAAAAAGTCAGAACATGTCCTGATAAATCAGGACGCCTTGTCAACCTACTATGGTTGGTGCCTTTTGCGAAAAAATGGGAAAAGATTTAAATTCGCATTTTGAGGTTATATGTTTACAATTATTATGTTTACGTCGATAACATGGATTATTCTTTTCACTTACCATTTTCAAATATCAGGGACTGCCCGATGACATCCTTCCTTCAGAAAAAATCACAAATCCAGAGTTAAATCCACTTTGAAACGATTTCGGAAACAAATTTATTTTTAAGAAACCGCGGCGAATTGTAGAAACATATCAACACCCGACATTTCGGAAGAAACCCCCTGACACTAAAGGATTCCCTTAACACTCGTTCGATACTCAAATTTGGCTTTGACGATAAGAATTTTCTCGTATTTTTTGCCTAAATTCACGCAAAATTATATTACTCCGAAAATATAAAAACCGGGTGTCGATTCTTGAGACTCGAAACACTGTCAATACGACATAATAGACAATGGATTTGCCAAAATAACGGAGAAAATAAATTTGAATCAACGCTGATGCGAAAATTTCACAGAAATTTTTCGAAAAACTGACAAAAATGTTTATTTTTATACATACGAGACCAGTGATCCGACGCGGAATTCGAATTGTAAACCAAATTGGAAAAGGAACTGATGTAACGGTCGTCGTGATCAAGCAAATTGACAATTTAAATTCTCAAGTTGATTATTTCAATTTTTTTTTAATGTATCGTTGATTTAATAGAATTTTGAACAAAGAATGTATTATTATTGTTTAAATCAGTCTATTTTTTATCTTTATAGAGTGTTTTAAAGAATTCTATAAATTAAAATAGATAAAAAATATAAGTTTCTTGATTAACGTATTTGAAACGGAACTGCGCATGCGCGCGACAAAGCGGGAAATTTTAGATCTGTTCAATTGGTTGAAAATAATAAAAACAATGGAAACATACGAAACTGTTATTTATTTCAAATTTAGATAAGAGGTATTCTTAGAAGATAAGAAAATATTAAATATTAGGCCTGCCAAGCGCGCGTTCACGTTTCTGATTTTTTATTCCGAACATTAAAAATATATGTAATCAATTTAAAATCTACATTATTAAATTTTTAAATATTAAATTTTCAACATTTTTTAAACATAATTAATAATTTCGAATTGAAGTCATTTGAAGTTTTTAAAAATATATTGAATGATTTTGAATTGAAAATGTTCCAAATCAAACTATTTTAGATTGGGTAAAATTTTGATATAAGGACAACATTTTGAATGGAATGAAAAGGAATTGAACTTGTTTTATTTCTGAATAAAAGAATTTAAAATTGAATAGTTTGACATTGAAAGTGTTTGAAATTGACACATTTTTAAACAGAAGCACTTAAAATTGAAAAAATTTTGGACTAAAATTTGGAAAATTGTACAATTTCATTAAAAATGAGTTGAAGTTGTATCATTTTCTATTCAAGGCGTTTAAAATTCAACTATTTTTTTGTAAATTGTAGAATCGCAAAATTGAATGAATTCAGAAAAAAATTTCGAAAATAGGATAATTTAAAAACGTTAAAAACTGAATATTTCAGATTCGAATTTTGAAATTAGATCATTTAAAATTCAAAGCAATCGAAATTTTATTATTTTTAATTGAAAGCATTAAAAATTGAATAATTGAAAATTGACATTTTTATTTTAATCTACTTGCGAAATATACTACTACATACAAAAATATACTGTGATGGACATCCGGGTACCTGGGTGTGCACACATGGATTTATTTCAAATCGTTTAATTTTCAACACTTTATTCATAATTATTAGTCATCCTTGAAATTTTCGAATTTTAAATTATTCATTTTTTTAAGTCTTTAGTGATCGCACAATTTTAAGATATTACATTGCAAATTCAAATTTTTTTACATAATTCAAAACAAGATTGCTATCCATGATTCCAATGTTTGAAATTGCATAATTTTAAGCTTTTCAATTCGAAATTGTTTTTTTTTAAATTCAGTTTGAAATTTTCAATATTTTCTCTACACGAAATGAGTTATCGAGTTAAAAATTTCGAAAATTACACAAAAAGCACTCATCTACGTTTATATAGTCCTAAAATTTAGAATTAGAACAAAAAATTACTTTTGAAAAATTTCAATTTTTTTCTAAAATTTAAATAAATTGAATAATTCCAAATTAAAAACTTTGGAATTTAAATAATTTTCAATTCGAAGCGATTGAAATTTGACAATTTGAAATTGAATACTAAATTAAATGTTTCACAGTCCAAGTTTCTGAAATTCTAGTATTTTACATTGTCATTACATTGAAAAATTATAATTTAGCATTAAAATCAAAAAATAAATGCATCATCATTTTCACCGTTCAAAATGAAAAAGTTTTAATAATAAACCATTAAAATTAAATAATTCTAAAAAAACATTGAAAATATAAAGTAATTTTAAATGGGAAACATTAAAAATGAAAAAATTTCTAATTCGGAACGTTGAAATTTATACGAATCCGAACTTCATTACAAACTGATCAAAATTTTAGTCGCCAAAAATTGTGATAGGTAATCAAACTGATTCATACTCAAACCTGCTCTAACCCTTTAAAATCTCAATTATTTTCAGTAAATTTAAACCGTTTAAAAATTAACAATTTTTAAAGGGATAATTATAATTTTCAAAATTCAACTTTTTCAATTTCAATTTCAAAATTTAAACTTAGCAAAACGAAAAAATTATTCGATTATTGATGTATCATTTTCAGATAGTTTAATTTCGATATATTTTGATTAAAAACACAATTTTTAACTTTTTAATTTTAATCGTTTAAATATTTAGCACTTCGTTCACAATTATCATTCATTCTTAAAATTTTCCAAATTTTAAATTATTAATTTTTTTTAATCTTCAACTAAAATTCGGATAATTTAAAAATATTACATTGAAAATTGAAATTTCAATTCGAAATTGTTTTTTTTAGTTGATTTTAAAATGTTCAATATCTTGGAACATTTGATAATAAAAAACAATGGAATTATTTCCAATGCCCGTTTCTAACATTTTCTCATTTTTAAGGCTTGAATTTGAGAAATTATTTTATTTTCATTTTCATTTAATTTTAACTATTTATTTTCTCTTCTTGTCATTGTTTTGAATTTATTCTAGAGATATGACTTTTTTACAAGAATTGAGATATCGAGTTGAAAATTTGGAAAATTAATTAAAAGACACTAAGGAACGTTTTTATGGTCCTAAATTTCAGGAAATCTAAACAAAATTAAATTTTGGAACATTTTTAGAATTTTTTTTTGTATTTCCAGAAATTTAAGACTATACAAACGTTCCTTAGTATTAAATGGCCCTAATTATAAATCTTTTTAGCTGGAAATTCTGCAACTATCAAGTATTCCAATTTGATATTCCACGATTTCGAATATAACGAAAAATTTAGAATTTTTAAATCTAAAATTATTAAATTAAACTGACTATCAAGGCCTTTAATATGAAATTTTGCACGTTTGAAAGATTTTAAATTCGAAGCGTCCAAGAATAAAGAAAATTTAAAACTACAATTTTCCAATTAAGTTCTTCAAGTAAAAAACCTGCTTCAAGGCCTCAAAAATTGAAGTGCTTTAGAATTGCTCATTCAAAACTATAATTTTTAATTGTAATTTTAAAACTTTTAAAGGTGATAAATATATTATTAATAAATATCATATCGTGCAGTATCAAATAAAATTCAAAGTGATTGGATAATATTTTTTACTAAAAAGTGTAATTTCTGTCTGAAAAATAAGTTTCATTCTCACCGTTTAAAGTTGAAAATATTAAACATTATGAATCTTCAAAGTAAAATTATTCTAAAAACGTTAAAAAGTAGATTCTTTCTTACTGAAAATTTTCCAAATTATTCAATTCAAACTTGAAATATTACAAATGAAACAATTCATATTTTGTTAATAAAAAATAATTTTTGATTCATAAAAACATCCGTATGACCTTTTCTATACAAAAATGCTAATATACACAGTTTTTACAAAAAATATACATATATTATTTACATATTTAAAAAATTTACATCGACTGGAATAAAT
The DNA here is from genome assembly GCA_932195095.1 of Andricus curvator. Classification (NCBI taxonomy): domain Eukaryota; kingdom Metazoa; phylum Arthropoda; class Insecta; order Hymenoptera; family Cynipidae; genus Andricus; species Andricus curvator. The sequence continues at coordinate 66,802 of CAKNYM010052116.1, forward strand.
ACAGAAAATTCGAAAAACTTATTACACCTGTACCTTAATTCAAAATTCTATATCATACAAATTGTAAATGTGTTTGACAAAAATGTTCATACTTTCCTAATCATTTTAGTCCACAAAGAGTATTTTTAAATGGCCAAGAGTTTAAATTTTAACAATATTTAAAGTTTTTAAAACATATTTTATGAATTAAAAATAAATATAAAAAATTTGAAAAATAATAGTAGTTTCAGTCGTTATCAAAAGTAGAAAAATCCTATTGCGCAATAACAAAATTTTCAGCAATCGCCAAATTGACAAGAAAATTTTCGACAGCAGACGCTAAATTTTTCTCCTTGATGGTTCGAGCACTTATCACTTTTCTTTTTTCGGAGGCATCAATCGTTGCAATAGTAGTTAGTTGACTCAAGAGATCCCTAGTTTTGTCTGCAATTTCACTTATAATTTGAGCTTCAGAGTATGACTGATTTTCAGAAAGCTGTACTAGAAAGAGTGCTATTTCTTTGTGGGTTTTCGTCATTGTCAGGCTTTCTGAAATATAATAAAAGATAATATGTAAACAAAGTATACTGATTATATTTCTTCTACACAACATATTTTCTACACAGAATTAAATAGGAATCACACAGAAGTCTCGCCTATTTCAAGGGCCGCAAAACGTAAAGATTCGATAATTTCAAGGCTGTAGGGGCCCTCACCTCTATCACGAGTCGTCAGGTTATTTTTGTCAAGCGACGTTCATTGGCTGCCCCGGCCTTGTATCGATGCACGCGCTGCAAGCAACTTTTTCAACTGCGCATGTACCGAAAAGCGCGGGTCTATTTGAAATCAATAAATACTACCAATAATAATACAGAAAAATATTTTTTAAAAATGTTCCCCTTTTAAAATTAATTAAATTGAATCTAAGAAATAGCTTATTTCTTTAAAGAATTTATTATTAATGTAATATTACAAGTTAATACTTCGTAATTTTAAATAGACCCGCGCTTTTCGGTACATACGCAGTTGAAAAAATCGCGGTCCGTTAGCGCATTTGCGCATCATGCATGCCAGTGTTTTTGGCGACGGACGACATGACAAATATATAACATTTCCTTAAAATAATACAATTTGCCAACTAAAAATCAATATAATAAAATAAAATTGTAACGTTCGAAGTTTTTTTGTGTGTGGTTTTTATATATTTGACTTATGACTACTGATTTTAAATGAACAGTCAGATATTTCTAAATTTCAAGTAATTGTTCTTTTTCTTAATCAAAAAATTTCAAATTGAATGGTTTAAACATGAAATATTTTAGACTGAAACAATATTTGAAATTTAATAAAAGCCTTTAATTACGAATATATTATTTTGAAGTTATTTAAAAAATGAAAGTAGTTTATAAAATTTCAATCGGGCGTTCACATTTGTTTAACTAATAAGACTTACCAATTGAAACAGTTTAATTTTTAACGTTGAAATCTGGAAATTCTTAAATTTTGAACTGATTCTGAATCGTCTTGTAAAATCAATTATTACTCAATTTTTAATCCTTAAAGTATAGTTCAATTTGAAAGATCATTAATTAATTTATATTCACAGTTAATCAACTAAAAACATTTTTTATCCAAAATCTTCGATTTCAAACGCTTCTAATTTTTAATTGTTCAAGTCTTTAAAACTGCATTTTTAAATTCTTTAAATTAAAATGATATCACAATTGAAGAGCATAACAATTTAACTAATTCTTTAAAAAACGGTTGAAATCAAACTTGAACATATTTTTTTTCTACAAATTTGTACAATTCCCGGAAGAAAAATAAATTCACTGTCATTTCCAGGTTTTTCGCGGTCTCATGAAATTCCCGGTCATTTTCCGGTTTCCCGGTCCAGGGGCCACCCTGAAATTTAATTAATTAAGGGGCATATTCACCTTTGGCATGATTAGCGATAGTAATTTCTCTTGCCGGAAGATTAACAAGCAAATCGTACAATTCGGTTCTAGATGAAATCGAACTATCTCTGCATCCCATCACATAATACTGATTACTCTATAAAAAACATCGTAAAAACAGTTTTAGACTGATTCAATATGGAAAAAACACATTTTGCTTCTCACAATAATTTTCTTAATTACGAACTTTCAATTCCATAAGTTCATCTTGTACTAAATCAACCCACGGACGAAGGTAAGTCGAAACGTGATGATGAGTCATTAAAGCTGGAAAACTTTGGATCCATTTCAATAACTGTTCAACGCTATGATGATAAACGACGATTCTCTTTTTCAGTAAAAGCGCTGTGTAAATAAGGATTGTTTCCAGTTCAAAGGTCTTGATCAATTCCTTGACATTAGTGTTTGATCCAGAAAAGTGACTGTTAAAATCATCAGAAAAAAAACTTCCGTTTTCTGCCAAAGCGCAAGAACCTTGCGTATAAACAGCCAAGTAAATTTTGAAGAGTTCAACGGGACTTCCTGTCTTGCAATAACTTTTGCTGAGAACTCGAGAGAGGACTTCATATTTCTGCGGATGAAACTCTTTGCTGAAGATAACAGTAGCAACTTGCTTCACCTGAAGACAAAAATAAATATAGAAAATGGAAATCCTGGTTTATATCTTTCAACACATTTGTTTAAGGGGTCGTCCATAAACTACGTTACCAACTTTAGGCTATTTTTAACCCCCCTGTACCCCATTGTTGACAATCGTATCCCGAAATTCTATCAAAAGATAGGAAAGAGTGTTATTTTTCACGAAAAAGGACAATAATACAGGAATAAATTCTTTAAAATAAAATTATTGTAAATACCATATTGAATACAATATGAAACACTTTAAATTCTTAAGATTAGAAGTCGAAATATATTTTGAATTTTCAACAAACATTAATTTTTTAACCAAAAGGACAAATTTTCAACAAAATACATGAATTTTCTACCAAATAGTTGAATTTTCAACTTATATGGGATAAACTTTTAATCAAAAATGGAATTTTCAACAAAAAAGTTAAATTTTAAAACAAAGAGGTGAATCTTCAAAAAATATAAATTTTTAACACAGTAGTTCAACTTTGAACCAAACCGATGAATTTTCAACTAAAAAGGATGATTTTTTAAACAAACATATAAATTTTAAAAAAAATGAGTTTTCCAGCAAGAAGATTAATGTTCTACCAAAAAACACGAATTTTCAACGAAGTATATTAATTTTCAACAAAATTGTTGAATTTTAAAGCCAAAAATACGAATTATCTACAAAAAGGTTGAATTTTCAACCCGAAAATATGATTTTTTAACAAAAAAATTAATTTTCTACTATAAAGTTAGATTTTCATAAAAATAGTTTAATTTTTAACAAGGGTAATTTCCTACCAAATTGTTGAATAATCAAACAAATCAGCTTAATTTCGACCCAAACAGTTGCATTTTGAATCCACGAGAATGCATTTTCAACCAAGAAGATTAATTTTTGACCAGGAAGACGAATTTTGAACAAAGTACACGAATTTTCAACTAGAAAAGATCAATTCTGAATAAAAAATATCAATTTTCAACGAAAAATAAAATAGTTACATCTTGAGTAAAAAAAATTAGTTCTCAACCAAAAAAAATATGAATTTTCAACAAAATACATGAATTTCCTACCAAACAGTTGAATTTTCAATTTACAAGGGATAAACTTCTAACCAAAAATGGAATAGTGTAATTTTCAGACAACAAAAATTTTTAACTGAAAAAACCCAATTTTCAGCAAAAAAAGTTAAATTTTAAACCAAAGAGGTGAAACTTCACAAAAATATGCATTTTTAACCAAATAGTTCAACTATAAACCAAGCTGTTGAATTTTCAACCAAAAAAGGTGATTTTTTAAGCAAATATATAAATTGTCTACCAACAAAAATGAATTTTCCAGCAAAAAGATTAATCTTCTACCAAAAAACACGAATTTTCAACAACAAAAATTCAATTTTAAGCCAAAAAAGTAAATCTTAAAAAATATGAATTTTTAACAAATTGGTTCAACTTTAAATCAAGTAGTTGATTTTTCAACTAAAAAAGATTCATTTTGAACGAAATATTTAAACTTGAAACCAAGTAGTTGAGTTTTCAACTATAAGAATAATGTTCTACCAAAAAACACGAACTTTCAACACAGAACACAATTTTTAACAAAATTGTTCATTTTTAAAACCAGAAAGACAAATTATCTACAAAACGGTTGAATTTTCAACCGAAAAATATTACTTTTTAGCAAAAAAATTAATTTTCTACCAAAAAGTTAAATTTCCATAAAAATAGTTTAATTTTTAACAAGAAAGGTAATTTTCAACCAAATAGTTTGATTTTCTATCAAATTGTTGAATCATCAAACAAACCAGCTCAATTTCGACCCAAACAGTTTCATTTTTAATCCAAAATGATCAATTTTCAATCAAGAAGATTAATTTTCGACCAAAAAGACGAGTTTTAAACAAAGTACATGAATTTCCAAACTAGAAAAGATCAATTTCCAATAAAAAATATCAATTTTCAACCAAACATGGAATAGTTACATTGTTAGTTAAAAAATTAATTCTCAACCAAAAAAAAAACGAATTTTCAACAAAAGAGATGAATTTTCAAGGAAAATGATGAATCATAAAAAAAATTCATAAACTTTTTAATAGAGGAGATGAATCTACAAAAAAGTGAATGAAAAAATGAAAAAATGTGAAATGTTAACAAAGTAGTTCCACTTTAAACCAAGTAGCTGAATTTCTAACAAAACAGATGACTTTTTAACAAAATAGTTACATTTTCAACAAAATAATAAAATTTTCAACCAAGTACTAAAACTTTTAACCAAGCGAGATGAATTCCGAAAAATAAATATAAGAGTAGACTTTTCATCCAAAGGTTCTTAAAAACAGAGAGAAAAAAAAGAATAATTTTAAATTTATCATCAGGAAACTTACTAAATGTTATCTAAGTTCGTAACGTTACTTCTACTG
>CAKNYM010052116.1:74348-113155 GCA_932195095.1 Andricus curvator
AAATACCTTGAATCTTTTTAACGCTTTTTAAAATTCGTTGAAAGTTTAAAAAAAAATACAGTAAAATCTTTAAAATTCTTTGGAATACCTTCAAATTATTGAAAGCTATTAAAAATTCCTTAGATTCTTTCAAAATACGCTCAAATATTTCCAATCTTTTGAAATCTTTTGACATACCTTAAAACCTTTTAAAGCTTTTCAAACATTCCTTGGCAGTTTACCAAAAAAACACAGTAAAATCTTTAAAATCCTTTGGAATACCTTAAAATTGGTGAAATCTATTAGAAATTCCTTGGAATCTTTTAAAATACGCTAAAATATTTAAAAATCCTTCAAAATCTTTTGGAATCCCTTGAAAATTTTTAAAGCTCTTGAAAATTCCTTGGAATTTTAAAAAATACCCTAAAATCTTTTGAAATCCCTTTAAATTTTATAAATCTCTCGAAAATGCCTTGCAATATTTTAAAATATCCAAAAATATGTCAAATCCTTTGAAATATTTTAAAATACCTTGAATCTTTTTAACGCTTTTTAAAATTCGTTGAAAGTTTTAAAAAAATACAGTAAAATCTTTAAAATTCTTTGGAATACCTTCAAATTATTGAAAGCTATTAAAAATTCCTTAGAATCTTTCAAAATACGCTCAAATATTTCCAATTTTTTTAAATCTTTTGACATACCTTAAAACCTTTTAAAGCTTTTCAAACATTCCTTGGAAGTTTATCAACAAAAAAACACAGTAAAATCTTTAAAATCCTTTGAAATACCTTCAAATTAGTGAAATCTATTAGAAATTCCTTGGAATCTTTTAAAATACGCTAAAATATTTAAAAATCCTGTAAAATCTTTTGGAATCCTTCGAAACTTTTTAAAGCTCTTGAAAATTCCTTAGAATTTTTAAAAATACCCTAAAATTGTTTGAAATCCCTTTAAAGTTTATGAATCTCTTGAAAATGCCTTGCAATCTTTTAAAATATCAAAAAATATTTCAAATCCTTTGGAATTTTTTGAACTGTCTTGAAGTTTTTTTAAATTCCTTCAAACTTATTAAAGCTTTTTAAAATTTCTTGGCCGTTTCAAATATACAGTAAAATCTTCAAAAATCGTTTGGAATACCTTCAAATTATAGAAATCGATTAAAAATTCCATACAATTTTTTAAAATACGCTAACATATTTCAAATCGTCTGAAATATTTCGAAACCCCTTGAAACTTTTTAGAGCTCTTGAAAATTCCTTGGAATTTCGTATAAATCTCTTGAAAATGCCTTGGAATATTTTAAAATATCCTAAAATATTTCAATTCCTTTGAAATTTTGTTTAATCCCTTCAAATTTATTTAAATCCCTTCAAACTTTTTAAAGCTTTTTAAAATAACTTGGAAGTTTTAAAAATAAAGTAAAACCTTTAAAATCCTGTACGGAATACCTCAAATTATGAAAATCTATTGAAAATTCCGTAGAATCTTTTAAAATACGCTTAATAAATATTTCAAAAGATTCAAGAAAAGTCAGAAATAGGTATAGATTTGAATTCAATAGTGGATTTAATCCTCGGGTTAATTTATTGAAAGAAAAGTGACTTAAAGTGATCTTTTTATTTTAAAAAGTGAGTATAGTTGCTTTAAAAAAGTGACTAAAAAGTGTTTTGAGAAAAAGGTCAAAAAGGTCGCAGCCCTAATTATTCTTGAAAAAGTACTAATTCTCTGGTAATTTCAGTGTTTTTCTAAAATTTAACAATTGAAAAAGTTTCCAAAATTAATTTGTAGATTTCTCTCATCATTGAAGAACCTAAATTAATCCTGATAATATTATTTTTATAACATAGAAAGTTAAATTCGAAATATATAATAATATTTCTGACATTTCTGTCACTAATTGTAGGTTATGATCTTTTCAAAGGATTACAAGGTGTTTGAAAATATTTTACATTGGAATATAAAAAAAGCGTATTTTCAAAACTAAATTAGTACCTTTCTTAAAAAAGTAAAAACACCAGTTTTTAAATTCAAAATCAAAAGAAATTAAAAACCAAAACAAAAGCCTACTTTTTGTTTTTATCTTCGAACCTGAAACTTGACCTGATTGAAAAAATCTAACGGTATGTATTTAATTTCCTAGTGCATAAAATATAATTATAAACAACACTTTCAATAAATTATTAAATAATTTAAAGATTTAAACAAACCTAATAATCCGCAAGAAACCAACTGGACTAGAGGCGCCATTTTGAAAACTAGTCGCTTTTAGTGAGAGAATATACCGCTAGGAGGCGCTAGCGAACTTACATAATTGCCCGCGGAATTCAAACTCATATTAAGCAAAGTGAAGTTTTTTAAGGAAAATTATAAAAACTGAGCCAAAAAATATGAAATGTGGACTGCAACTTGATAAAATATGAACTTTAAAGCTGGAAACACATTATTAAAGAGGAAACGAACAATTTGGTAGGATGGTAAGTTTGGACCAACAGTAGGTAAAGTAAATTTTGTAATGTTTAAAATTTACCTCTATATAAAATCTTTCTTTTTACTTCGCAATAATGCTTTATAACTTCGCAGTTCATTTTTCACTCAGGTAAAGTCCATTTTTTATATTTTGTTTCACTCATTTTTCATAATTTTCTTTTACAAATTTTACCTTACTCAATTTGAGTTCGAATTCCGCGGGCAAACTATCTGATTTTATCGTATGTGTCAGAAAGAGAGGTATGACTGCAGATATAGTTATACTAAAAATTGTATTGACTTATAGTAATAATAAAATTGCGATAAAAGCAAAATTCGCGGGTTTTTTAAATCGAAACAGATTGATTTGACTAGCGATTACGGGAGTCAAAAAGGTAGCCATTTTTACTGCTCTCTCATCAGCTTCCGGTACCCACATCCGGTCCACGCGGGTTCTCGCCGACGGTGACGTTCGTCGAACGAGAAATAATTTCAGAAATTCTGATTTTTGTAGTGCAGTTTTCGGGCTTCCCAGTGGTGTTAATGCTAAAAAAGTGATTCCACTGTTTTTTCGCAATGGCTAGGTATGGGCAGAGACCCGAAAACGCCCTGAAAAGGGCGAATGGTGAGTACAAAGTACAACAACCTTGTTCACCAAAGTTCGCTGTGGCCACGGATAGAGGCGTTGCAATCGCAACCATGTGATGGGCTTTGTGTGACGTCTCTCTTCCAATATTTACATCGTTTTCATGCATTTTTTTTTTTACTTTTTTAAATATTTAATAAGATTTTTGTCCCATATAAAAACTGAGTGTGATATGTGTTTTTGAATTTTGAATCATAATGTCTGTAAGGATAGAAGAAACCAGAATGGGAGGATGTTTATAGGTTAGGTTGTTGTCACATATTTGACATTTAAAAAAATGGTCATTATTAATGTTCCAGGGGGCCACTAGGACTAGGGTGGTCCAATTTTTTCTTCTAATTACATATTCATATTATGCATATCGCCCCCACATTTGTTCGAATCCACAAGAAAATAAATGCGTTTCTTATTTTTGGAAAAAAAAAATTATATTGAGAGGTTCCGCAAGCCCCACTATTTCCCATAAGGAAGAACGTTTTTGTAAATTTTATTCAGAATCGTCAATATTAGGTGAATCGAGTTGAAACTCAATATTTCTCTTCACAATTAGTTATAGAATACGAATCAGAAATTACTTTTTAACTGTCACTCACGTAAGTCTGTTTTATAAGGTCCCAAAGAAACTCAATAAGCGAAAAATTAGGTTTTGCGAGTTTTTGGCGCTAATGATGATTTTTTGCGGGTTTTTTTTAATGCACATTGTTTCTAATACATAAAATACTACTTTCTACTAAAAATTAGATATTTGCAGACATTTTTTAAACAATTTATTATAGTTTTTAGCAATTTTCTCTTAGAATGGAGTCAGAAAGTCGCGGTTTTCCCAATTTTTCCACTTTTTTCTTTACAGTAAGAGCGAGGCAATAATGAATTAAATTCAACAGAAATAATTGTTCAAACCATTTATTATTATTTTTAACAGTATTCTCTTAGAATAATGCTAGAAAGTTGAAGTATTTTCTAACATTTTCCACTTTTTGTCCACTGCTCAGTTAGAGTGAGTTAATAATTCAAGTTAACAAACCTAATTGTTGAAACCATTTATTATTATTTTGTAACAATATTCTCTTATAATAATGCTAGAAAGTTGAAGTATTTTATAAAATTTTCCACTATTTATCCACTTTCCAATTAAAGTGAGGTAATAATTAATTCAAGCCCAAAAATAAAATTCTTTTAATTTATTATTGTTATGTTGAATAATTTTCTTTTTGAATAATGCTAGACAGTTACAGTTTTTTCCGCAAATTTTTAACGTTTTGTCCACTTTTCACTTAGTAGGTAATAATTAATGCAAGTTAACAAATATAATTGTTTGTAACTATCTTCTGTTAGATAACTGTTAGAAATTTGCAGTTTCTTCCGTTAACTTTGCTTCAGCTTTTCAGATATGAACAAATAATAAATAAACACTAAAGAGAATCATTTTTTAAACAATCTGATTTTTTTGTAAATATACCAGGGTGGCCGCTGGACCGGGAGTTTTGAGACCGGGAAATGCCAGTGAATTTATTTTTTAACCGGGAATTTGACAAATTTTTAGAAAAAAAATCTGTCGCAAGTTTGATTTCAATAGTTTTTTCAAATAATTGAATTGTTATCTTCTTCCATTCTGATGTCAGTCAGTTTACAATGCGTAATTCGAAAATCTTTTACTTGAAAAATTTTCCATTTTATATGTAATTTTTAAGCGTACATTTTTAATTCAAAGGATTTTAAAATGCAGTTTTAAAGACGTAACCAATTACAAATTAGAAGCGTTTGAAATCGACAATTTTGGATAAAACCCATTTTTATATTTGATCGACTGTGAATATACATTATAATGATTTTTTAAGTTGAACTGTATTTTAAGGATTAAAAAGTGAATAATTGATTGTACAAGACGATTCGCAATCAGTTCAAAATTTAAAAATTTCCAGATTTTAACGTTCAAAATTAAACTGTTTCAATTTGAAAGTCTTACAGTAGTTAAACAAATGTAAACGCCCGATTGAAGCTTTATAAACTATTTTCAATTTCAAAATAATATATTCATAATTAAAGGCTTTTATTACATTTCAAATATTGTAATTATAAATCAAATTTTCAAAACTAAAAAAAAGTAAATATTGAACGTCACAATTTTAAGTGTTCCATTAAAAGAATTTTAATTTTTAAGTAAAATTGTTGAATTTTTATGTATAAATAAATATTGAACACCTTTTATTCCTAGAAAAAATTCGAATAAGTTGAAGAGATATTCAGAAGTTTTGGAAAGATTCAAATTAATAAAAAAAATTTTAATGATTTCAAATAATTTTAACGAAGTTTCTACGTATACCGACAAAATCAGGCTATTCGTACCGAAATTTCGGTGAAAATAGCCCACGGTGTAATTTAAGACAAAATATAGATTTTTGCAGATTTCGAACAAAAAATTTAGATGCTTTTTAAGAATTGTGAAAGTCTTCAAAAGATTAAAAAACAGTTTCTTAAGATTCCTAGAAAAATTGAAAATGATTTTTTATTCTTGTGAAGCCTTTCACAATTCTTAAAAAGCATCTAAATTGTCAAAAATGAATCTGGAAGATTCAAAAAAAATTTTATTTTGCAGGATTTTTTTACAAAATTTTAGAAAAAATTCGAATCATTTTAAAAGATGTTTAGAAGTTCTCAAAACATTTCGAAATAATTTAAAAATTAAAACAATGTAAAACAACATGTGCATTTTTCAAGATTTTGAAATAAAATTTTCAAGCTTTTTAAGGATTTTAAAACTATTTAAAATAAAAATAATTCAACTTCTAATTTAAGAAGTGTTCAGTTTATTAAAAAAATGTTATCGTTCAATTTTTAATGTTTCTACCTTAAAATTGCTTGAAATGATTTGCAGCTCAGTTTTTATTACTAAAATTAAAATGGCCGCCCTGTATATTTTCCTGAAATAAAACAGATGTTTTAAATATTCAAATTTTCTACATGGATCATATTAAATGTAAGTTTTACTTAAAGTAGTTACTGAGAGCCTGTTTTTCGAATTAATATTAATATTTATCATTTGTTCCTAATTAAAAAGTCAAAGAAAGGCTGCAAACTTTAAAGGTTCACAATATGTCTCTCAATATTTAAAATTCTGCATTTTTGAACGGGGTAAATGGCAATGATTTTTTTTTTGTAATCATTAATTAATTAATTGTAATTCATTTTTATTCATTTTTTAGTAAAAAAAAAGAATGATACTTTTAATTAATATATTTATCATATTTCAATTTTGTATACTTTCAATATAAAATTATAGTTTCAAAATTTAAAAAAAAATCCGGACAATTTCGGTATTAACTCTTTCAAAATTTCATATTGAAAAGCCTGTATAGTCAATTAGATGTAAATGTAAAGCAATTTTGAATTGATAAGCTTAAAATTGTGCAATTTCAAACATTGTAATCATATTATAGCAATCTTGTTTTCTATTATTTTTTTAACTTTTAATTTTCAATGTGATAGCCTAAAATTGTCCGATTTGTAGTTGAAGAATTATACAAATAAATAATTTCAAATTTAAAAATATTCTATTGGAAATTGTCCACAAGTGGTAAAAATTAATCGATTTAAAATTAAAAAATTAAAAATTGTGATGTTTTAAATCGAAATAGATAAAAATTAAACTATTTGAAATTGATACTTCAGTAATTGAATAATTTATTTAATTTTGAATGGTCACAATTTTATAATTCTGAATTTTCAGGTTGAATGCTAAATTTTACATTTTTCCCTTTCATAAGTTTTAATTTTGCATTTAAAATTGAATTGGTTGAATTTTGAAAAGTGTAATTAATTAGAAAATTATTCGTTTAAGTTTCAACGTTCCGGAGTACCATGATTTTTATTTTTAACGTTTCTCACTTAAAATTAATGATTTAAAAATTAGAGAATTTTAAAAATAAATATATAATAAATATTGAACATTTTAAACTTAACTCGAAAAAAGGGAATTTCGAATTGAAAGGCTTCAAATTATTCCATTTTAAACGTTGTAATCATAAATAGCAATCTCTTTTTGTATTCTTTTTTACTGTTATTAATTTTCAATGTAATATCTCAAAATTGTCTGATTTTCAGTAGAAGCTTTTAATTAATGAATCATTTAAAATTGGAAAAGTTTAAAATGAAAATAGATAACAAAAAAAACTGTCCGATCAGTAATTGGATTATAATTATTATTATACCATTAAGCCATTTCCCTTTCGGATAATTTCTTTAATTTTGAATGGTTACAATTTTAGAGTTATGAATTTTCATGTTGAACGACGTATTTTGAATTTATCGCTTTCATAAGTTTTAATTTTGCAATTAAAGTTCAAATTGTTAAATTTTTAAAAGTATAATCAACAATTTAAAAAATAGAGTAAAAGTTTAAGTATCACAATTCTTGGTGACTAACATTTTTTTCAGTTTTAAATGAAGTTCGGATTCGTTTAATTTTCAACTTTCCGTAGTAGAAATTTTAACATTTTTAATGTTTACAGTTTGAAATTACTTTTTATTTTCAACGTTTTTTAAGAATAAGTTAACTTTAAAGTTTAATAATTGAACATTTTTCCATTTTGAACGGTGAAAATGATGGTGAATTAAAATTGATTTAATGTTAAATTATAATGGTTTATGTAGAAACAATGTAAAATTCTAGAATTTAAGAAGCTTTCACTTTGAAACATTTAATCTAGTTTTATTTAAATTATTTATTTTTCTAATTTAGGTATTTAAAGACAAAAGTGTTCAGTTTTAAATTATTAAATTTTGAACGCTTTGAATTAGAAATGATACAATTTCAACTCCCAGACTTCTTAAAGAGCCTTTTCAAGATTACATAAAAAATAACAAAGAATAACTGTAGTTTTTGTAATTTAATTTTTCTTACCGTCGCTTCTTACTAATTAATTAAAAATGGTCAAATTTTAATAAGTCGTGGCTTGTTTTTTTTGGGAAGAATTCCCTACAACTACTGTTTTCAGTTTTGAAAATAAGTAAACAATTTTCAAATATAGATATTTGTTTTAAAAAATGTGAATGTTTGTCTCGAAAAAATAAACCTCCATTTGTTAATATTGCACCATTTTTCAAATATTAGTAAGATATAATATTAGTAATATCATCAGTGATATTATTTTGATTATTAACATGATATAAAAACTAGTTCTTTCAGAGATCTGATTTTTGTCACGACAACGAATGCATATTTTCTTACGTATCCGTTTAATTTTTATAAACAAATTGACAAATTGCGTTATCTGTAAAAAAATGTCTTTTTGCTTAAAACTGCTTTGTATTGATGTAAGAATGACATATAATCTCAAAAAATTAAAATGTTAATAATAACCATAGTTATAAACAATTTGAGGATTTTCCCTATTTTACTTTTTTTTAAATATCTTACCCCCTATCTCACATTACTCCTTTCCTCCCCGAAATGGCTTAATGGTATAACAATAATAATAATAATATCCTTCAATTGCTTGAATTGCTACAGATATTCCTAAAAATAATATACCATTAACAATATTTGGTGAATTATAGCAATTTAACTGTATAAAAACTGTTAAGATTATCAAATTAAAAATTTTGGCAATATCACTCAGAAAAAAATCGGTTTTTAAATCAAAATAGCTTTAGACTGAATTTGTTATAAATGAATAATAATGCTGTATGCCAAGATTTAAAAAATAATAACTATGATAAATTATTTATAAAAATATTTCTTAATATATTTTTATTAATTTTGGTAACTAATTTAGACTCTCAACTTAGTCTCAAGCTATTACAGTGGAAAGAACAACTTTCTTTTACTGGAAACTGCCAAAAAGTTGAATTCGTTTATCTTCATTGTTTAGAAACTTTTAAAATGTTATATTTTACAAATTATTATCAAAGATATATTTTCAGGAATATGTGTAGCAATTGCGACAATTAAAGGAAATTAATATCTGAACAATCCCTCCAATTTAAATATTTCGTCACGAGAATTGTTTATAATAATGTTTATTGTTAACTTTTTAAATGTTTTTGTGAACAACAGGAACTCGAACAAAATTTTAAACAATATTAGACAAAAAAAAAACATTTTTTTCGCGAAAGGGTATTTATATTTTTAATTTATTTATCTAATTTGTTTAAGAATAATTGCCGCAATTCAGACGATTAAAGAAAATCTAATTTTGAGTAAACCTTCAATTTTAATATTCTGCCACAAAAAAATGTTTATAACAATGGTTATTGTTAACTTTTTAATTGTTGTGATTAAATGTCATTCCTACAATAATACGAAGCATTTTTAGCAAAAAAAATGTTTGTTTGCCGATAATAACACTATTTGACCATTTTTTTATCAAATTTTTCTATAACAATTAAGTATCAATAAAAAAATTATTTGTATTTTATGAGTTCTCATGCATTGATTTAAGATGATATAAAGTTTAGCTAAGAAGTTATTAGAGCGTAAAAATGGTTTAGTAAAAAATGTCACTTTTCATATTTTGAGTGAAAATTTTGTAAATAAACAAATGTATATGACAAAAGTTCCCAATTGTAAGTTACTTTATGTTAATGGCTCTTCAGAATTCAATGCATTTTAATTTTTTTGAGTAATTGTAAATCGGACCGAAATTGAAGGCTTTAGACTAACGCATCGTGCGAACGATGAAACTTTGGAACAGGTGTTGATGTTGAAAATAAACAAATAATATAGATAGAAATAAGCGTTAATTATTTTCCTTAGTATATATTTATCATATATATTTCTAAAATAAAAAAGTAACGAAGAGAAAGTATGATTTTAAAATAAAGCGATAACTAATAGTTCATCACTGGTAAATTTTCTTTTGAAATCAAAGTGAAACTTTCAAATATTGTTTCTTAACCGGAAACAAACTGAACTGAAGGCTGACTAGACTTTTATTTGGTATCACGACAAAGAATCCAAAAATTCGTAGCATACCTTTCATAGTATATTTAGTTTCTAATTCTAATATCTCTTTCTTTTTCCAGAATTCATCGAAGTTGGCAAACCTGCCAGGGCTTTAGACACCTTACAAGAAGTCTTCCGCAACAAAAAATGGACATACAGCTGGTCCGAGTCGGTCCTCGAACCGATCATGTTCAAATACCTGGACCTCTGCGTGGAACTGAAAAAGTCCCACATTGCCAAAGAGGGTCTTTTCCAGTACCGGAACATGTTCCAATCCGTGAACGTCGGAAGTTTGGAGAATGTTATCCGCGGGTACTTGCGCATGGCAGAAGAAAAAACGGAGGCTGCCAGGAAACAAAGTCAGCAAGCAGTGATCGACATCGACGATCTTGACAACCTAGCCACTCCGGAAAGTATTTTACTATCCGCCGTAAGCGGCGAGGATGCTCAAGATAGAAGTGATCGCACCATCTTGACTCCCTGGGTCAAATTTCTCTGGGAATCCTACTGCCAGTGCTTAGAATTGCTGAGAACCAACGCTCATGTCGAGACCCTCTACCATGACATCGGACGCATGGCTTTCCAATTCTGTCTCGAGTACCAGCGCAAGACTGAATTCCGCAAACTCTGTGAAAAACTCCGCAAGCACTTGGAAGACATCTGCAAGCTTCCGCAGCTCGTCTCCAACGTTTCGATCAACAAGGCCGAAACTCAGCAGCTCAATCTTGAGACTCGTCTAAACCAACTCGACTCTGCCATCCAGATGGAACTTTGGCAAGAAGCCTACAAAGCCATTGAGGATATCCATGGACTCATGAACCTCTCCAAGAAGATGCCGGTGCCAAAAACTATGGCCAACTACTATCAAAAACTCGCCATGGTTTTCTGGAAAGCCGGAAACTACCTATTCCATGCTGCAGCTTTGTTGAAACTCTTGCAATTGTCTCGTGAGATGAAAAAGAACATGTCCCCTGAGGAACAACAGCGTTTGTCAAACAGAGTTCTCCTCGCCACTTTATCAATTCCGCTACCTTCGGCTCATCCCGAGTTCGATCGCTTCATCGAAACCGACAAGAGTCCACAGGAAAAGGCTCAGAAACTTGCAGTTCTCTTGGGACTCACACAACCTCCAACTAGAATTTCTTTGTTAAGGGACATTTGTCGATTGAACGTCCTCAACCTCGTATCACCGCAACTCCAGAATCTTCACTCTTGGCTGGAGGTCGAGTTCCATCCCTTGGATCTTTGCAGCAAAGTAGACACTGTCATCCAGACTCTTCAAGCTGACGAAACAAGCACCCTGGCTCAGTACGTTCCTGCTCTTCAGGATGTGACCCTCGTTCGTCTCGTGCACCAGGTCTCGCAGGTTTATCAGACGATCCAGCTCGATCGTCTGCTAGAACTTGCAAAATTCACGACCGATTTCCATCTGGAGCGTCTTCTCGTCGACTGTGTGAGGTACAACGACATGCAGATAAGGATCGATCATAAGCAAACTTGCATCCATTTTGGAGTGGATCTTTCCGAGGCCCGGAGGGAAGACCATCCCGATGGCCCTGTTCTCCAAGCCATGCCTTCGGAACAAATCCGTTGTCAGTTGGTCAACATGGCGAAGGTGCTCCATCGTTCAATCAATGTGATCAACCCCAACAAGAAGAAATTGGAGCGCGAAAAGGTGAGAAATGCGATGGTGAACCTTTATCACGAGACGAAGGTGAAGGAGCACCAGAGAATCTTGGGAAGACACAAGATCATCGAAGAGAGAAAGGAGTACATCGAGCACATCAACACCGTGCGAGAGGAAGAAGAATTGCGTCGCCAGGAAGAGATCCAGAGACAAGTGATGCTCGCAGAGCAGAAACGACTCGACCTGGAAAGAGAAGAGAGGGAGAGAAAGCGTCACCAGAGTGAGATTCAGCAAATCAAGGACCGACACTTGAAGGAGAAGATGCAGCAAATCTCACAGACGAGTCACGGGCAGAAGGTGCTCAAGAAACTTGATGAAGATGATATCAAGAAACTTGATGCTGAGCAAATCGCTGCTCGCGAAGCGGAGGAGCTGCAGAAGGAAAGAAGAGAAACGCAACAGAAGCTCAAGTCCCAGGAGAAGAAGGTTGACTATTTGGAGCGGGCAAAGAGAATTGAGGAAATTCCGCTCCTGGAGAAGGTCATGGAAGAGAAGATGGAGTTGGCTAAGCAGAGGTGGGAGCAGCAGGAAGAGGAGAGAATTCAAGCAGCGATTGAAGAACGCGATCAGGCTGTGGCGACGAGAGAACGTATGGCTAGGATGAAGGAAGATCATGATGGTTTCTTGGAGAGAATCCTTGCTGAGAGAAGAAGTATCTATTTGGAGAAGTTGAGGGACTTTGAGAAGAAATTAAATGAGGCGAGAGCTAAGAGATTGCTGGAGAGGAAAATTCAGAGAAAGGCGGAAAGGAAGGCTACTTGGGTGAAGCAGAGGCAGGAGGCTGCGGAGAAAAAACGCTTAGAGATGTTGAGACTTAAACAAGAGGAGGAGAGAAGGATATTGGAGGAGGAGAGAGCAATAAGAGAGGAAGAGGAGAGAATCAGACGTGAGGAGAGGGAGGCCAAAGAAGCAGAACATCAAGCTAAGTTGGATCATATGGCGGAGATCACTAGAGCTAAGAATGAAGAAATTGAGCGGAAGTTGGAAGAGCAGAGGCAGAAGGATAGGGAGAGTACGAGAGAGAAACCGGATCTTTGGAGACGGGGAGGAGAGAGAACTGAAAGAGGTGGTGAAAGAATTGAAAGAGGTGGAGAGAGAATTGAAAGAGGTGGAGAGAGAATTGAAAGAGGTGGAGAGAGAATTGAAAGAGGTGGTGAAAGAATTGAAAGAGGTGGAGAGAGAATTGAAAGGGGTGTGGATAGAGGAGAGCGTGGCATGGAAAGAGATAGATTCAGCAGAGATGGTCCTCCCAGATCAGGTAAATATTTCTTTAGATCGGGGTGGCTGCTGGACTGGGAAATAACAGTGAATTTATTTTTTGACCGGGAATTTTACGAATTTTTAGAAGAAAAATCAATCCAATCACTGGAAATATTACAAATATTATATGCCACGATAGAATGCAATTTAAAATAAGTTGGATTACAACTTCTTTTTTTTTTTATTTTAAGTTCATTTGTTAACTTTTTCATTTATGAAATCATTCAGTTTACGATATGTAATTCTCAAATCTTTTTCCATCAAAATATTCCATTTTAGGTCTTCATTTTTATGAGTATATTTTCAATTTAAAGAATTTAAAATGCAGTTTTGAAGACTTGAACAATTGACAAATTTATAGCTTTCGAAATTGAAATTTTTTGACAAAAAACGTTTTAAGTTGATCCACTGTAAATATATATTAATTAATGATTTTTGAAATTCTCTGAGTATTAAAAATTGAACAATAATATATTTTATGGGACGATTCTGAATCTTCTCAATATTAGACAATTGAAAGATTTTAACGTTAAAAATTCAACTGTTTCAATTGGAAAGCCTTAGTAGTTAAACAAATGTAAACGTTGTATTAAAACTTTATCAACTAATTTCAATTTTTAAATAATTTCAAATAAATAGATTAGTAATTAAACGCTTTTATTAAATTTCAAATTCTATTGAAATGTTGCTTCAGTCTAAAATAATCCCATTTTTAACCCATTCAATTTTAAAATTTGTGATTAAGAAGATTTTTTTTTTAAGATTTAGAAATGTTTGAATGTTTATTTAAAATGAGCAATTATAAATCAAATATTCAAAACTAAACAATTTGAAATTGAATGGTTTGAAACAGCAAGCCTTGAATAGTTGAAATTTCAGATAGCTAAATTTAAACTTTCAACGATACAATTTTATATAACAGTTGAGCAATTATTCATTTAGAAAAAATTCCAGTAATTCCTGGGAAAATTTTAAATGATTTCTTATTTCGAAAAATTAATTTTAACAGAACATTTACAAAGATTTAGAAACAAAAACAAAATTTGATGAATAAATAACAATTGAATAATTATTAATTTAGAAAAAATTCGATGAAGTTAGAGAGATATTTCGAGTTTGGTAAAGATTTTAAAATAATTGAAAATTTTAAAAGATTTCAAGATATTTAAAAGAAAATGTAGATTTTTGAACATTTTGAAGAAAAAATGTAGAAGCTTTTTAAGCATTTTGAAATATTTCAAAAGGAAAAAATAATTTTATTAAGGTTCCTAGGAAAATAGAACATGATTTTTTATTTTTAAAAATTAATTTTAAGAGAATATTTTTAAAAAAATTTAAAAATTGTCAAAAAATAATCTTGAGGATTTTAAGGCAATCTTTGTAATTTTTTAGGGTTGAAAGCTTTAAAAGATTTAAAACAAAATGTAGATTTTTGAAGATTTCAAAGCAACATTTACAAGCATTTTAAGTATTTTGAAAGTCTCAATTGAATGAAAAAATTGTATTAAGATTATCAGAAAAATTGAAAATGGCTTTTTATTTTGAAAAATGAATTTCAAAAGTTTTTTAAAAATTTCCAAACTTGTCAAAAAATAATCTTGAACATTTTAGTGCAATTTTTTTAATTTTGCAGGATTTAGTGATAGTTTTAGGGAAAATTCGAATCATTTAATATATATATTTAGAAGTTTTGAAAAAATTTCAAAAATAATTTAAAATTCGAAAAGATTTAAAAAGATTTAAAACGAAATGTAGATTCTCGAAGATTTTTAAATTCAGATTAAAAAATTGTAATCTTTCAGTTTTTACTGTTTTTGTAACATAAAATTGCTTAAAGTGATATAATTTTTATAATTTACAAATTTGTTAATTCATTCGTCAATTTAAAGCATTGAAAATGACAGCGTGATTCATGTCTTTTTTTTATATTTGAACTGTACAATTTATAAAAGTTAAAAAAAAATTAAATTTTACAGTTTAACGGCATTTAATTTGAAATTGTTAAATTTAAAATTTAAAAAAAAAGCTTCTATTTTATATGTTTAAATTATTAAGCGTTTGAATTAAAAAATTGTTAAGGTTTAATTTTAAAAGTTCAAATGAAAAAATGTTTACCTTCAAGAGCTCGAATCTTTAAATTTCAATTACCGTGAAAAAAATTTTGCGAACCTGGGAAAAATCGGGAAATGACCGGGAATTTTTTTCCTTGATTAAAGCGACCACCCTGCTTTTGATAAATGTACTTTGGATTTCCGAAATTAATTAAAGATATGTACTAAGATGGTCAATTGGCCATGTAACGATTTTATTCTACGATTTTATTCACTAAGAAATGAATTTTCTGTACCAGAGATACGTAATCAGGATCGGGAAACCGGGAAATGACAGCGAATTTATTTTTTAACTGGGTATTTCATAAATTTTAGAAGAAAAATCGGTCCAAGTTCGGTTTTAACCAATTTTTAAATAATTATTTGAATTGTTATCTTGTTTGATTATGATATCATTCAGTTTATAATGCGTTATTCGAAAATCTTTTACTCTGAAAATTTTCCATTCTAGATTTTCATTTTTAAGAGAACATTTTTAATTCAAAGAATTTTAAAAAACAGTCTAGAAGACTTAAACAATTAAAAATCAAAAGCGTTTGAATAAAAAAATGTTGATGAAAATTAAACTTAAACTCTTTCAATTCAAAAGCCTTAGTCGTAAAAAAGTGTAAACTTCCGATTGAAGCTTTATAAACTATTTTCAATTTAAAAATACATAACTTCATAATAATAGATTTATAATTAAAGGCTTTCATTATATTTAAATTAATATTTCAGTCTAAAGTATTCCATTTTTAAAACATTCAAATTGAAATTTTTTAATTATTAAAAAGAACTATTGTTCAATATTTAGCAATATTTGACTGTTCATTTGAGACGAGTAATTTCAAACCAAATATTAAAAAGTAAATAATTTGAAACTGAAAGCCTTGAATCGTTAAAATTTCAAAGAGCTTTTAAACTTTGAACGTTACGATTTTAATTTTTCTATTTTAAAAAATGATTAATTTGTAAGTGAAATTGCTGAATTTTGATGTATGAATAACAATTGAACACTTATCATTTGTAGAACAATTCGAGTAATTTTTAGAGATATTTAGAGGTTTTGAAAATATTCAAAATTAATTAAAAACTTGAAATGATTTCAAATAATTTAAATGAAGTGTGTGTTCCGGCACAAAATCCGGCAAATAGCCATGGCCAAATTTAAAACGAAATCTAGATTTGTGCAGATTTTGAACAAAAAATTTGCAAGCTTTTTAAGAATTGTGAAAGGATTCAAAAGAATAAAAACGTTTTCTTAAAATTGCTATGAAAATTGAAAACGATTTTTCATTTTGAGAAATTATTTTAAGAGTTCTAGTTTTGCAGGATTTTCTAAAAATTTGAGGAAAAATTCGAATCATTTTAAAAGATGGCGATGGCTACGTGTACCGAAATTTCGGTACGTATAGCTGGATTTTTTCGGTACGCGTAGACACTTCCTTAAAAGATATTTCGAAGTTATGAAAAAATTTAAAACAACATGCAGATTTTTCAAGATTTTGGAGTGAAATTTTTAATACTATTAAGGAATTCTAAACTATTTAAAATAAAAATAATTTAACTTCTATTTAAAAAAGTGTTCAGTTTAAGAAAATTTAATAGTTCAAGTTTGAATGTTTTTAGCTTTAAATTGATTAAAATACTACAATTTTTATAATTGTAAAATTCATTGATTCTTCAACTTGGAGCATTGAAAATGGTAACATGGATTTATATTTTTTGAACTGAATCTGAATCTTTGAACTCTACAATTAATGAAAGTTAAAAATTTTACATTTTTCAGTTAAAATGCATTTAATTTAAAATTGTTCAATTGAAAAGTGTTAGTACTTTCCATTTTAAACGTGTAACTTATTGAGCATTTGAATACAAAATTTTTGGATTAAAAAATTTTTAAACTTCAATTTTTAAATTTAAGAGTTTCACGTTGAGTGCTTTAATTTGCAGTCCATTTTTCATTAATCCTAATAGTAAAATTGGTAGCTTTAGGTTTCGAATTTTATAATTTCATTGACCGTGAAAAATGTTTGTGAACTGGGGAATGACCGGGAATTTTTTTTCGATTAAAACGGCCACCCTGCGCAATGAGTCAAGAATTTCTCTGACTAAATGAGAATATAATTTGGTCAGATTTATAATTTATACACTGTTTTCTTTTTGTTATAGCGGATACTGGATCCTCTTGGCGATCAGCAAGAACCGCTGCTGCTGCTGCTGCAGATGGTCCGAAAGATGATTGGAAGCGAAATGATTCTGACGATAGTCGTTTCAGAAGTCGTCGGGAAATTCCTGCTAAAGAAAACGACGATGATGGGTATGACATCTCAAATTTTGTGTATCTTCTTTAAATCAGGGATCTTCACATTTGCAGGGTGCACAGTCTTCTCCTTTTTTTCTTAGTTTCCCCTTTTTTCTTGAAATTTCCCTATTCTCAAAAAACTTCCCCTTTTTTCTTTAAATATACGATATTCAGGACTCACAGATCGGTCTCTATATCCCCTATTGTACCCTATATTCAGTTAAGGTCCCTAAAGTACCCTATTTTCAAGATTTGGTCCCTATGGTACCCTATTTGCAGCCCATAATGGAACTTTAAAAAAAATGTATAATAAGATCAAAGCTTCCCAGAGTCAGGCATTTTGAAAAAATAGCAAAAATCAGGGAATTTCTGTAAGAAATAACTGTAAAAAATAATCAGGGCTGCCACACACAGTCACTATTAGTCACTTTTCTATCAATAAATTAACTTACGGGTTAATCGCTATTTAATTCAGGTCTATACCTATTTCTGAATTGTCTTGAATTCCTTTGAAATATTTCAGGGTATTTTTAAAGATTCCGAGCAATTTTTAATAGATTTCAATCATTTGAAGGGAATTTTAAGATTTTAGTGTATTTTTAAAACTGTTAAGGCATTTGCAAGAGCTTTTAATTTGAAATATTTTAGGAATTTTTTGTATTAATTTCATTAATTTGAAGGGATTTCAAAGCGTTTGAAATATTTTAGGACAAAGAATTTTCTAGAATTTCAGAAGATATGGAACGATTTTATAGGACTTATAAGGTTTCAAGATATTTTAAAAGATTTCACGTTAGTTTATTAGATTTCCGAGGATTTCAATGATTTTAGGGGATTTTATAATATTTTAGTGTATTTTAAAGAATTTATTCACGAGAAGTGAGGTATTTCGTAGGGTTTTAAAGATTTGAAGTGATTTGGAATTCACCCAAAATTCTTAATAATTTATCCTTAATTCTTTGAAATTTTCTTGAATTTTATGAATTCTCTTGAATTCTTCTAAATTTACTCAATTCTACTTAATTCAATGGATTTTTTGAATTTTTAAAAGTTTTTATTGAATCGATCCTGAGGATCAATTGATAAAATGATGTGAAATATTTGAATACTATATTATGTATGCATTTTCAAGATCTTTAAAAAAAAATTTAGAAGATTTTAAAGGATTTCAAATATTTTAGGTCATTTTAAAAGATTACAAATAAATTTTTAATGGATTTCAGTAATTTAATGCATTTCAAAGGATTGGAAATATTTGACGGTATTGTAAAAGATTTGAAAATGAGCTTTAAAAAGTTTCGAGAGATTTCAACAAATATCAAAGGATTTGAAATATTTTAGGGAATTTTAAAAGATTCCCGGAACTTTTTTTTGATTTATTTCAATAGTTTGAAGGGATTTCAAAGTGTTTTAAAAATTTGAAGGGCTTTACAAAAATTTGCATGCAGTTTTAAAGAATTTCGGAAGATATGGAAGGATTTTACAGGACCATAGGATATTTTAAAATATTCCAAAGGATTTTATAAGATTTCCGAGGATTTCAATGGTTTTATGAGGTTTTAAGAGCTCTCAAGGTATTTTAATCAGTTTTCCAGGCTTTCTGGATATATCAAATTTCATAAAACTTCACGGTATTCTATATTTTAATGAATTTCAAAGAATTTACTCACAAGAAGTGAGGGAATTCGTAGGGTTTCAAAGATTTCAAGCGATTTTCAAATTTGTTTTGCAATTCATTTGGAATTCGACCTGAATTCTTATTAATTTATACTGATTTTTTAAAAATCCTTTTGAATTCTTTTAAATTCACATAATTTTACTCAGTTCAATAAATTTTTCAAAAGTTTTTGTTTTATTCATCTTGAAGTTTTTAAAAACTTCATTTTTTCATATTTTTTAATTGTTTTTAATTCACTTGGTTGTTTTTTAAATTAAGCTTGATTTTTTTATGAATTTCGTCGAACTCTTCTTATTTCCCTTAAATTTCTCTCAATTTTATTGTAATCAATGGAATTTTTTCAATTTGTTTCCAATTAATTTGACTTTAACTTGAATTGTTTTGTAGCCATCAGTCACTTCTTTGGTTATAAATTAGTAGGGTTTCAAAGATTTGAATTTGGTTTAATTCACCTTCAATTCGTTTAAATTCTTTGGAATTCTCTGGAATTTTTTTTATCAACATGAATTCTTCTAAATTCACTCAATTCTATTTAATTCATATTTAATTTTTTTCGAAATTTTTAAAGTTTTTATTTAATTGGTCCTGAATTCTTTTAACCTAACTGTGAATTTTTATGAATGTTATCGAATTCTTCTCTTTTACCTTTAATTCTTCTAAATTCATTCCAATTTTACGGAAATCAATGGAATTTTTTAAATTAATAAAATATTTCCTATTCATTTGAATTCTTTGTAATTTAACTTGAATTGTTTTGAAGTATTACGAATTTATCCTGAATTTCTTACGCTTTGAGCACGAAAAAATTACCCAATGAGCGTGACAAAAAGTACCCTTTGGTCCCTATATTTTATCCCATAGGGACTGTGAGGCCTGGATATTTGAAAATACAATATTTGAATGACGCGGAAAATTCTCTGAAATTAGTCAGTTTACCCATTATTGAATAACAATTAGAGCAATTATAGCACTTGAATAAATTATTTATGAATAAATAAGGTACCAATAACATTACAAAATATACAGTACTTTTTAAATAAGTATTAGAAAGTGAACACTTTATATACCTACCTAATTAAAAAATGGAATATTCCAAATTCATCAACTGCAATGTTAAATGTTCTAAGTTGAGCAATTTTTAAGTTGAGTTTAAGAGCACTGAAGAGTAGGGCGGAGTGAAAATGCTAAAACAAATCAAATCGTTGGAGCTGAGGGGAAAAAAACTTGTGGAATGGCATTCGACAAAAATGAAAAAAAAATTTTAATCAGTAAAATTTAACGATTTCAAATTCAAAATATTTCCTATTGGTTCAAAAATTATGACGAATATTTTATATTTACAGCTTTTACTAGTGAACAATGATAAAAAATTATAAAATTTAAAAATAAATTTTTTTGCGCATAACAACTTTTTTGAAAATGTGCAAAAACATGTTCTTTTGGATTGAGTCATATGCACACATTAAAAAAAAGTTGAATATGTCGAACCTGAAATTCATTCAGCTTGAACCAAAGAAACATTTGATCATTTTGTATTTTCGAGAAAAAAAACTTTTGTCGTGATTTAGGATTTTTGGGATTTCATATTTTTTGCGATTTTGGAACTTCGTAAGTACCACGAAAAGAAATGTTTCCCATTAAAAAAAAATAATAACATGTTTCTTTGGTTCAAGCTGAAGAAATTTCAGGTTCGAATCAATCCAAAAAACATGTTTTTGTACATTTTCAAAAAATGTTAAATAAGGCAAAATTTTTGTTTAATTTACAAAATTTTTAATTGTAAATTTAAAAAAGAGAACAGAAGATTTTTTATTTATTTCAATAGTTTGAAGGCATTTCAAAGACTGAAATATGTTAGGATATTTTAAAATATTCCAAGGGATTTAAACAATTTCAAGCGATTTCTAAGGGTTTTAATAATTTCAAAGGATTTTAATATTGTAATGGATTTCAAAGAATTTATTCACAGGACCTGAGGGATTTCGTAGTGTTTCAAAGGTTTGAAGAGATTTTCAAATATTTTTGGCAATTAATTTGGAATTCTCCCTAAATTCCAATCAATCGAATTTTTTTCGATTCTTAAAATTGTTCCAATTCATTTGAATTCTTTTGAATTTAACTTGAATTGTTTTGTAGTCATTAGATACTTCTTGTGTTAGAAATTAGTAGAATTTCAAAGGTTTGAAGAGATTTAAAATTTTTTTGAAGTCACCGTATATATTTTTTAAATTCTTCTAAATTCACTCAATTCTACTTTATTCAATGGATTACTGAATTCAATGAAGTTTTTTCATAGTTTTAAATTGTTTTCAATTCATTTGATTTTTTTTAATTCACCTTACATTTTTATGAATTTCATCGAATCCTTCTCTTTTATCTTAAATTCCTCTAAATTCATTCCAATTTAACGGAAATCAACGGATTTTTTTTTATTTTTAAAATTTTTTCCAATTCATTTGAATTCTTTTGAATGGGCTTGAATTGTTCTGAAATCTTATGAATTTATCCTGAATTTGTTACCCTTTGAGCGCGAAAAAAGTACCCTTTGGTCCGTATATTTTCTCCCATATAGGCTGTGAGGCCTGAATATCTTAAAATCTAGGCGAATATTTCTAAATATAGATATTAATAAAAAGGGTAGCCGCTGGTCAGGGAAAACTTGGAAGTCAGGAAATTTTGTTGTTCAGGGAAAAGTCAGGGATTTTCAATATAATGGCAAAAGTCGGGGAACTTCCGTAAAATTTATTATAAGAAGCACTTTGAATGATCAAAATAATCAGGGCAAAGTTACTTTAAGTCATTTTTTTCTCAATTCAGTTTTTAGTCACTTTTTTAAGCTAAAGTGACTATAGTTACTTTTTTAAATGAAAATATCACTTTAGTCACTTTTTTCAATGAATTAAAGCAGAAAACTCATGGCTTAACTAATATTGAATTCTGGTCTATACCTGTTTCTTAATTTTCTTGAATTATTTTGAAACATTTTAGGGTATTTTTAAAAATTCCAAAGAATTTTCAAGAGCTTTAGAATGTTTCAAACGATTTCAAAGGATTTAAAATATTTTTAAAAACTCCAAGGAACTTTTAATATATTTCAGTAATGTTAGGGCATTTTTAAAACTTCCAAGGAATTTTCAAGAGCATTAAAAAGTTGCAAGGGATTTCGAAAGATTTGAAATTTTTCAGGGTATTTTAAAATATACCAAGGCATTTTCAAGAGATTAAAGTTTTTAAAGGATTTTCCAAGTATTTTAATGATTTTAAGGGATTAAAAAAATATTGTTTTTTTTTTTAAGAATTGAAAGAATTTTTAAAGATATGGAACGATTTTATAAGACCTAGATATAAGGTATTAAGATATATTACAAAATTCCAAAGGATTTCAATGATTTCAAGGGATTTTAAAAGCTCTCAAGGTATATTAATAAATTTTCTAGGATTTCAGGAATTATCAGATATCATGTAATTTCAACGGATTTTGTAATATATTTTAATGGATTTTAACAAATTTATTCATAAGAATTGAGGGATTTCATAGGATTTCAAAATTTTGAAATATTTTAAAGATTTTCAAATATTTAAAAGAATTTGAAAGATATTTTAGAAGATCCCAAGGAATTTTTATTGATTTCCATAATTTGAAGGGATTTCAAAGAGTTTGACAGATTTTAGGGTAGTTTAAAAAAATTCAATTTATTTTCAAGAACTTTAGAAAGTTTCGAGGGATTCCAAAAGACTTTAAAGAAGGTGAAATATCTGGGGTATTTTGGATATTTAAAAAAATATTTTTAATATTTTTTAAATTCCAAGGGATTTTCAGGAGCTTTAGAAAGTGTCACGGAATTTTAAAATATTTAAATTGATTGGAAACGTTTTAGTGTATTTTAAAAGATTACAAGGCATTTTCAGGAGATTTTCAAAAATTTCAAAGGATTTCCAAGGATTGTAGTGACTTTAAGGGATTTAAAAAAAATTTGCATGGAGTTGTAAAGAATTTCAGAAATATGGAATAATTGTACAGGACCTATAATGTTTTCAGATATTTTGAAAGATTCCAAGAGATTTTCTAAGATTTCGGAGGATTTCAATGGTTTCGAGGGATTTTTAAAGCCCTCAAGATATTTCAATAAATTTTTCCAGGATTTCAGGAATTATCATCAGATTACTTAGAATTTGACGGAATTTTATAATATTTTAATGGATTTCCAAGAATTTATTCACAAAACGTGAGGGATTTCTTAGGGTTTCAAGGGTTTAAAGAGATTTACAATTATTTTTTGCAATTCATTTGAATTCATTTGGAATTTACCCTGAATTCTTATCAATTCATTCTTCATTTTTTTATATGTTTGGAATTCTTTTGAACTTTTTTTATTCACTTCAGTTCTTTTAAATTCACGCATTGTTTGAAATTCACTTAAATTGTTGTTGGATTCACCTTGCATTTTTATGAACTTCATCGAGTTCTTCTCATTTTCTTTAAATTTTTCTAAATTTACTCCAATTTTGCTCAGATCAATGGAATCTTTACGATTAAAAAAAAAATTGCAAATCATTTGAATCCTTTTGAATGTTTAAAGTCTTATTTTATATTTAAAATGTTACAAGATTAGAATTTTAGTTTTGAAATATTAAGGGTAGGGAAAATGAAAAATTAGTCAGAAAAAAGTCAGGGAATTTTTACGATGAAGTTTTGCGGCCACTCTGATAAATCATAATTTCTTTTTGATTATTTATCAATAAATTTGAATGTTTCAGTCCGAAACGTGAGATTCCTGTAGATGACGACGGTGATAGAAGAAAAAAAGTCGAACCCGCCCGCGACGATACAGAAAAACGCTTCCAAAGAAGAGACATCAGCCAATTGGTAAGTTTCGTAAATTTCTTCTTTATAGTTATATATGCAGTATATGCAGAGCTTCATTTTAAGCCAATATTGAATCTATTGGGCACTTTTTTGTAGCGAAGCCACTCTTTTGCAAGTATTTTGGCAAAAATACCACTATTTTCTCGTAATTGGTCGCTAATGCCACTATTTCTTTACGTTGAAACAATTTCTTTCAACATCTAATTATCCATTGAAAGTAATATTTTATGTATTAGAAACAATGTGTATTAAAAAAAAACATAATTAGCATCAACAGGGTGTCCAGCTACCTTGAAAACCTAGAATTCTCCTTGCATTTTTTTTAACCTTGAAAACCTGGAAATCTCCTTGAATTTTTCACGAGAACGTTGAATTAAATTTTTATTTTTTATTTTAAAACCATTATTTCATTAAAATGTGAAAATTAGTTTATATCGTTCAGTCTATTATGAAAAAAACATCTCGTTTAGGAAAAATCTAGCTATTGAAAAGTTTTTTATTTATCAAGATATAATTTATCTTTTACTCATCACAGAATAAATAAAAGAGATTTCTAGGCATTTTTTGTAGACCTTACCAATTATTTTATAGATTGCAATGAACAGACTTTAATATTGTGAATAATTCTATCAGGTTTTTATTTCATCACCGCTAATATAGAATGTTAAAGTATACATTTTTTGTGATATTTAACTTACAAATTATAAAAATTATTGGTTGAAAATTTCGATTTTAACATAGTTTCAGAATTAGAATGAGCCATGGCAATATAGCAGGTTTTTCCAGGGTTTCACCACTCGCTTTTTGAGTGTACACCAGATAACAAAACATTACTGAAGATTTCAAAATATTTCAAAGAATTTTTAACATTTTACAAAGATTTCACGGATTTCAAAGATTTAAGAAAGGCGTGTACACCAGATTTCAAATATTTCAAATATTTCACAACAATTTCACAAAGCTTTTAAAATTTTCAAAATATTTAAAGGATTTGGAAAATGGTACAGTACACCAGATTTAAAAGATTTTTACAAATTTCGAAGATTTGAAACGATTTCAAAAGATTTTAGAAGATTTGAAAAGATTTCACTAAAATTTCAAATTATTCAATGATTTCAACGAATAAAAAAGATTTCACAAACAAAGATTTAAGAAAAAATTCACAAATATTTCAAAAGATTTCAAATATTTCACAAAGATTTCGAACATTTCCAATGATTTTAAAACTTAAAAGTTTCAAAGATTTTAAAACGGGTATAGTAAACCAGATTTCTAAGATTTCAAAGGATTTTAAACAGCTTAAAAATATTTCAATAGTTTCAAATGAATGCAAAAGATTTCACAAATATATCAAAGATTTCATAAAAATGTCATAAAGATTTCAAAAGAATACGAGAATTCCAATGATTTCAAAACATTTCAAAGAAATACGAAAGATTTCACAAATAATGCAAAGATGTTAAACTGCTTCAAAAGATTTCAACAAATTGGAAAAGATTTCAAAATATTTCAAACGAACACAAAAGATTTCACAAACAAAGATTAAAGAAAGCTTTTACTAATATTTCAAAGATTTCATAAAAATTTCAAAAGATTTAAAAAAATTTACAAAGATTTCAGATTTTAAGGATTTTAAAGATTTCAAATATTTTCCAAAGCTTAAAAAGATTCCGAAAGATTTCACTTAAATTTCAAGATTTCACAATGATTTTAAGTACTTCCAGGGATTTCAGCGAATTCGCAAAGATTTCAGACGACTTATGTTCGCAAAAAATTGAGAATTTGTTTATTTATGGTTTTGCTTTCTTTAAAAATTGTTGGCCAATAAAATATGAAATGGCTCGTTTTTTACATCTATAACAAACGATTGTTTCATTATTTGATGTTAAAAAAGAAGACCTGGAATAACTTGACTTCTTGACCTGGAAAACATGGAAAAGACCTTGAATTTCGTTCCTAATAATTGCTGGACACCCTAATGAAAAACTTGCAGAACTCAATTTTACACTTGTGGGGTTTTTAGGGCCCTATAAAACAGACCTATGGGGTTAATATTTAAAAAATCATTTTTGATTCGTTTTCTATGCCTAATTGTGGAGAGAAATGTCGAGTTTCAACTGGATTCACCTAATATTGACGATTCTGAATAAAATTGACAAAAACGTCTTTTTTATTATGGGAAATACGTGTTAAGCTCCATGGGGCTTGTGGAACCTCTAAATTCTTCTCTAAAAAATAGCCGATTGGGCAATTTGAAAAACTCGAAGGAAAGAATCTTGCCAAATTTACACACATAATTAAGAATTACAGTTTCAATTGAAGGGCAGTAGCAAAGAATATCAAATTTGTATGCATAATAAAACTGACAAAAATGTAAGATTTACTCATTTTAAATTATATTATTCAACCAAAGCCAGACATATTCTGCAGAATTAAAATTTGTATTTGACATGAGCAGTATCCTTATTTTCAAGTATCAACAGGGTGTCCAGCGACCTTGAAAAACCTTGAAAACCTGGAATTCTCCTTGATTTTTTTTTTAAACCTTGAAAACCTGGAAACCTCCTTGAATTTTTCACGAGAACCTTGAATTAATTTTTTTTAAATAGTTATTTTATTGAAATGTGAAGAGTAATTAAAATCTTTTAGTCTATTATGAAAGAAAAATCTCGTTTAGAAGAGATATTGCTACTGAAAAGTTTTTTATTTAGCAAGATATAATTTATTTTTTTGTTCATTACAGAATAAATAGTTTGCAAGGCACTTTTTCTAGACTGGTGCCAATTATTTTATAGATTACAATTAACAGACTTTAATATTGTGGATGATTCTATAAGTTTTTTATTTCTTCTGCGCTAATACAGAATGTTAATGTATACATTTTCTTGTGATACTCAATTTACAAATTTTAAAAATTATTAGTTGAAAATTTCGATGTTAATTCAGTTTCAGAATTAGAATGAGCCATGGCCATATGATTTGAAATAATTCAATCATTTCAACGAATACGAAAGGTTTCACAAACAAAAATTTAAGAAAGATTTCGAAACATTTCAAAGATTTCAAACGAGTTCAAATTTTTTTAGAAGATTTCACAAAGATTTCAAATATTTTAATGATTTCAAATTAATACAAAAGATTTCACAAATATTTCAAAAAATGTAATAAAGATTTTAAACAAAACAAGAATTTCAAAGATTTCAAACGTTTTCAATTTTTTTTGAAGATTTCAAAAGATTACACAAAGATTTCAAATATTTCAATGATTTCCAACGAATAAGAAAGATTTCAGAAAATTTTACAAAGAATTCATGAGGATTTCAACAGATTTCGAGTATTTCAAAGATTTCGAAAGGGTACAGTAGATTGGAAAATATTTCAAAGCTTTTAAAGGATTTCAACATTTTTCAGATGATTTAAAAATATTTCACAAGGATTTTAAATATTACAATGATTTCAAACGAATACAAAAGGTTTCACAAATATTTCAAAAATTTTATACAAAATTTATAAAAGATTAAAAAAGAATGCAAGAATTTCAAAGATTCCAAAAAGGGTACGGTACACCAAATTTCAAAGATGTAAAAAAATTTGAAAGGTTTTGAACGATTTCAAATTTTTTTAGAAGATTTAAAAAGATTTCACAAATATTTCAAATAATTAATAAGGATTTCAAAAGATTTCAAAACTTTTCGAAGATTTTAAACGATTTCAACATTTTTTAGAAGATTTCAACAGATTTCAAAGATTTTAAATATTTCAAATGATTTAAAATGAATATAAAGATTTCAGAAAGATTTCACAAATGTTTCAAAGATTTCATAAAAAATGTATTAAAGATTTAAAAAAAAACAAGAATTTCGAAGATTTCAAAAAGGGTACAGTACACCAGATTTCAATTTTTTAGAAGATTTCCAAAGAATTCACAAATATTTCAAAGAATTAATAAGGATTTCAAAACATTTCAAGATATTAAACGATTTCGAAATTTTTCTGAAGATTTCAAAAGATTTCACAAAGATTTTAAATATTTCAATGATTTTAAATGGATACAAAACATTAAAAAGATTATAAACTATTTCCAAATTTTTTAGAAGATTTCAAAAGATTTTAAAATATTTAAATGATTTCAAACGAATAAAAAAGATTTCAGAAAGATTTCACAAATATTCTAAAGAATTCATGAGGATTTCAAAAGATTGAATGAATTTCAACAAAAGACACCAAATTTCATAAAATTTCAAACATTTCACAACGATTTTTTCACAATCCAAAAGATTTTTAAAGATTTAACAAAGATTTTAAATACTTCAACAGATTTCAACGAATTCACAAAGATTTCAAAAGCTTTTTTTGGAAACTGTTGGCCAATAAAAAATCAAATGGCTCATTTTTTGCATGTATAAAAAACGATTATTTCATTATTTGATGTAAAATGTAGACCTGGAAAAACTTGGTTTCTTGACATGGAAAACCTGGAAAAGACCTTGAATTTTCTTTCTAAGAATCGCTGGACACCCTGATCAATCAAAAGTTCTATTTTTTGCAACAGGTGATAAGTTATCATTTTTTCAACATTTTCATTGCATTATTTAAATTGAAATAATTATTTTTTTAAACCAAAACTTACTTAAAAAGATAAATTTTGAACCAAAAATGTAAGAATTCCATTTTCGGTTAAAATCATTAATTTTCAACAAAAGTGATGAATTTTCGATGAAAAATGAATTCTCAGCAAAAAGTGTAATAGTTGATATTTCCACAAAAAATTATTTTGATATGCATTCAAAAACGTTTAAATTAAACAAAAAAATATGATTTTTTAACAAATTATTTGAATCCTTAACCAAAACAAACTAATTTTTAAACCAAAAAGAGGATTTTTTACCAAAAAGTTAAATTTCTAACCCAAAAGTATGCATTTTCTCCCAAAATAATTAAATTTTGAACCAAAAAAAAAGATGAAAAGGACATTTTGAATCGAAAAAGATCAGTTTTCTAACAAAAATAAGACAGCTATATTTTCAGTCAAAAAATTACTTTTTCAACGAAAAAAAAAGTGAATTTTCAACAAAATAGTTCAATTTTTAAGCAAAAAAAAATTAATTTTTAACTTAAATAATGCATCTTCAACAACAAAAAAATGAATTTTCAAATCAAATGATGAATTTTCTATAAAAAAAACACAAATTTTCAACAAAATAGATAAATTTTTAATAACACAGTTAAATTTTCATCCAAACAGATGAATTTTCAGCCAAAAAGATTAAATTTATATCAAAGGAGATAAGTTTTCAATCAAAGAAATGAATTTTCAACCAAAAAGATTAATTTTTATCGAAATAAACGAATTTTCAAGCAAGTTTCGATTTTTTAAAGGAATTTCTAACCTAATAGTTTAATTTTCAACCAAAAAGGTGAATTAGTCATTAAGAAGATTAATATTCTACCACAAAATACAAAGTTTCAACAAAATACAGTCAGCCAAATAACTAAATTTTCAACTGAAGAAGATAAATGTTAAACCAAACCTAGAATAGTTCAATTTTCAGTTAAAGGATTCATTTTTAACAAAAAGAATCGAATTCTCAACAAAATATTTGAATTGTTAAGCAAAGAATTAATTTTTAACTAAAATAAGGAATCTTCAACAACAAAAAATGAATTTTTAACCAAATAGTTGAATTTTCAATCCAAAAGATGAATTTTCAACTCATAAATCTATCAAAAAAGATAAATTTTCTACAAAAAATAGAATAGTAAAATTTTTAGAAAAAAAAATAATGTTCACTGGAAAAAAAAGTCAAGCAAAGAAATGAATTTTCAACCAAAAAGATTAATTTTTTACGAAAAATGATTAATTTTTATCAAAATACATGAATACTCAACCAAATTTTGAATTCTTAAAAGAATTTTCAACCTTATAGTTTTATTTTCAACCAAAAATGTAAATTAGTTGCCAAAAGGATTATTTTTTATCAAAATACATGAATTTTAAACCAAATTTTCAACCTAATAGTTCAATTTTCAACTTAACTTTTTTAACTAAAACCTATTTTTAACTAAAATAACGAGAAGCTCAAATTTTTAATAAAACTAGCAAAAATACTCGTTTGCGGTAAGTTCTGGTTTCCAACACTATTATTTAAATGTAAATAATGCAATGAAAATATAGAAAAATGGCTATTTTTCATTTATTGTAAAAATACCGCTTTTACTGTTCTTTAACAATAAAGTTACTTGTGATCATGTCAAATATAAATTTAAATACTGCTCTATGCTTTTGTCTTCATTAAATAAAATATTGAATTATAGATCTTGACTTTTTCTCAGTTTCGTCATCCACATAAATTTTACATTTTTTTTACTCGTGAACTTTAAGAATAAAATTTTGATATAAAAGTAAAATAATTCAATACGTTTATGTGAGGAATAGTTCATCTGGAAATACCTTGAAAATGTGTTTTTTATGTTTTTGAAAGGTTAAAAAAGTGTTAACAGTACGGTGTCGGATAATTCCACACGCGGCGAGACATATTTTGTTCATAAGAAAAATAATCTGCTAATTTTAAAGAATTGTAAGCAAATAAACATTTTTTCCTAAAGAAAGGGTAATTAGTTCGCCCGTAGCGCGCACAATGTTCTAGTATCATTAAAAAAAAAACGCATTTATTTTTTTGTGGATTCGAAT
This sequence comes from Andricus curvator, assembly GCA_932195095.1. NCBI lineage: Eukaryota > Metazoa > Arthropoda > Insecta > Hymenoptera > Cynipidae > Andricus > Andricus curvator. Next base: position 104,961 of record CAKNYM010052116.1, read on the forward strand.
AGGTTTGGGGCGATATGCATGAAAATTCGAGAGAGAAAAATTTCCACTATTTAGCTACTATTATTAACAATTCTTGCCACAATTGACACTATTTTGGATCTTTAAAGTGAGTGCGAGCTCTGTATGTGGCATGAAGGCAGAATTTAATTACATATTTATTATCCGAATTTTAAGGCTGCTGGTCTTGGTGGTGGAGGATCATGGCGTGATAATATAGGTGGACCAGGTCGTGATCCACCTCCTCGACGAGGAATGGATGATCGTGATAATCGTGATAATCGGGATTCACGGGATTCGCGAGATGCGCGCGACTCGCGAGATTCACGGGATTCACGGGACGAACGTCCAAGAATGGGTGAAAGACGTCCTTTCAGAAATGAAGAACCATCTAGAGGTGGCGCTGGGGGTGGAGGAGTGAGCAGCTGGAGGTCTGCTAGAGCAGAGGCAGCGAAAGAAAATCCTAGAGATATTAAACGCGAGGATAGGTAAATTTTTCTTTATTACATCGAAAAATGCCAAGAGTTTTGGTCGAAAATTAATGCAGGGATCACAGTAAATCCCATATTCCAGTTTTTCCCTTTTTTTTCTCAAAATCTCCTAGAATTCCTATATTTCAGATTTCTGGCCTTGGACTCAACACGCTATTGACACTATTTGACACTTTTTCAAATAAAATAAAAACGAATTTTGAATCAAGAAAGATTTTTCAATCAATAAAGAGAAAACATTTCATTAAAAATGACAAATTTTCAATCTGAAAACATGAGCTTTTAACCAGACAGATGAATTTTCATTTAAAAAAAAAAAATGAGTTTTCAACCAAGAAGATCAATTTTTTTACAAAAAAAAAATGAATTCTTAGAAAAATACATACATTTTAAACCAAGAAAATTAATTTTCTACCCAAAAAGATGAATTCACAGCAAAATAGATCAATTTTCAACCAAACTAGAGGCTCATACGCGCGCTCCGCGCGCGAACAATTTATTTACATGTAATTATTTTATTTGGAAATGAAGTTCAATAAAATACCATTACATTAATTTTTACTTCAATAATTTTGATTTGTACACGGCTTCGCATGGATACCTTCTCACGATGCAGAATAAATAATTGTTCAACTCTAAACTTTTTCATGCAACTTCGGAAAAAAACCTATAAAATGTCGGCGCGTACAAATTTTCACAGAAATACACAGTAAATGATCTCGACTCGAGAAGATGTCAAGCCATTTCGAGCGTGCATAGCACTCAGATGGATCACCATCTGCGACGTATACGACCGAGTTGTGTATTCGCTGCGCGTTAACCTCAGTTTCAATTAATGTCGAGCAGGAGGTTTGACGGCAGGGTTTCTTCGATAAATTGCCAAACTCTTAATTTGTTCATGAAAATATTTTAAATAATTAATAAATCTTGGAAATTTGAAGAGCATACTAGAAAGAAGTCATCGGAACGATATTCTTAGTTAATTCTGTAAAAAATTCACCCTATTCGTTGAAAAATACCCAAATTCTTATTTTTTCATCAAATTTGTTTAAATAATTAATAATTCTTGTAAATTTACAAAACAACATAGAAAAGAGCATCGGAAAGACAATCTTAGTTGACTCCGGAAACAAATCTTGTCTATTCCTTGACAAATGCCCAAACTCTGAATATGCTTATGAACATTGTTTAAATAATTAATAATTATTGTTAATGTGCAAAGTATCGTAGAAAATAGTTATTGAAAATACATTCTTCATCCATTCTGGAAACAAATTGGGCCTATTCTTTCAGAAATAGCCAAACTCTTAATTTTTTAATTAAAATTGTTTAAATAATTAATAAATCTTGTAAATTTGCAAAACAATACAGAAAAGAAGCATCTGAAATATATTCTTATTTAATTCTGTTAAAATTGAGCCTGCTCCTTGAAAACAGCCAAACTCTGAATATGTTTATACAAATTGTTTGAATAAATAGTAATTATTGTAAATTTGCAAAGTACCGTAGAAAAGAGTTATTGAAAATACATTCTTGGTGATCCCGTAAACAAAGTGAGCCCATTCATTGAAAAATGGCTGAACTCTTAATTTGTTGAAATATTTAATAATTATTGTAAATTTGCAAAGCATCATAGAAAAAGTCATCGGAAAGATATTCTTCGTTAATTCTGCAAAAAAATTGAGCCTATTCGTTGAAAAATAGCGAAATTCTGAATTTTGTATGAAAATTGTTTAAATTGTTAAAAATTATTGTAAATTTACAAAGCAACATAGAAAAGAGTCATCGGAAAGATATTCTTAGTTGACCCCGTAAACAAATTGTGCCTATTCTTTGAAAAATAGCCAAAATCTGAATATGTTTATGAAAATTGTCGAAATAATTATTGTATATTTGCAAAGTATCGTAGAAAATGGTTATTCGATTCAAATTCTTTCTTGATACCCTGAACTAATTTATCCTATTCGTTGAGAAAAGGCCAAGCTCACAATTTGTTTATGAAAATTGTTTAAGTAATTAATAATTCTTGGAAATTTGCAAAGCATCATACAAAAAAGTCATCGGAAAGACTTTGCATAGCATTATAGAAAAAAAGTAATCGGAAAGATATTCTTGGTTAATTCTATAAAAAAAATTAGCCTATTCGTTGAAAATAGCAAAAATCTGAATTTGTAAAGAAACATAGAAAAAGAGTCTTCGGAAAGACATACTTAATGGACTCCGTAAACAAATTGTGCCTATTCCTTGAAAAATAGCTAAACTCTGGATATTTTGATAAACATATTTAAATAATTAATAATTATTGTAAATTTTCAAAGTACTGAATATAAATAGGAAAGAGTTATCCGAAAAACGTTTGTTGAAAAATGGTCAAACTCTTAATTTGTTTATCAACATTGTTTAAATGATAATTCTTATCTAATTTTTAAAAAAATTGAGCCTATTCGTTGAAAAATAGCCAAACTCTAAATTTTGTAACCGAAATTGTTAAAATAATTAATCATTGTTGTAAATTTACAAAACATAGTAAAGAGTTATCGGAAAGTCAAAATCTCAGTTGACTCCGTAAACAAATTGTTCTGAATGTGTCTATGACAATTGTTTCAATAATTGATAATTATTATAAATCAATAGCCAAACTCTTGATTTGTTTATCAAAATTGTTTAAATAATGATTCATTCTTTGAAATTTGCAGAGCATTATAGCAAAACGTCACTGGAAAGATATTCTTACTTAATTCTATTAAAAATGGAGCCTATTCGTTACAAAATAACCAAAATCTCATTTTTTTAATTGAAATTGTTTAAATTATTAATAATTATTGTGAATTTACGAAGCGACATAGAAAAGTGTCATCAGAAATACATTCGTAGTTACTTTGTAAACAAAGTGTACCTATTTCTTGAAAAATAGCCAAAATCTGAATATGTTTATGAAAATTGTTAAAATAATTAATAATTATTATATATTTGCAAAGTATCATGGGAAAGAGTTATTTGAAATACATTCTTTCTTAATACCCTAAACTAAAGTATCCCATTCGTTGAAAAAATGCCAAGGTCTCAATTTTTTTATGAAAATTATTTAAAACATTAAATATTCTTAGTTAATTCTGTAAAAAAAATTAGCCTATTTGTTGAAAAATACCCAAAACTCTATTCGTGGAAAAATGACCAAACTATGAATTTGTTTATGAAAATTGTTTAAATAATTAATAATTCTTGGGAATATATCAAGCATAGAAAAAAGTCACCGGAAAGATATTCTTAGTTGACTACATTTTCTTTAAAGATAAATAAGCCAAGGGTAAACCCCTTTTTAAAATTTTCTAAACTTCTATAAATTCCAAAAATAATTCAAATTTTAATGTTTTCTCATAAAAATATGACAGATGAATTCATATTTTCAATTGTTTAAGATTGCAATAATAGTTAAAATTGGAAGGAAGCTATATTCTTTGAAAATGTAACTGAAAGTTAAATAAAATAAAATTATAAACGTTCATAATTTTTTATTGTTAGTTAAAATTATAACGATGTAATCGTCTTTGAAAATATAAATGAAAGTAAAATAAAAGAAATTTATAAATGTTCATAATTTGTATTGTTTATTATTCTAAAGACATTCTTAGTTGATTCCGTGAACAAATTAAGCCTATTCCTTGAAAAATAGAGAACTCTGAATTTCCTCACAAAAATTGTTTAAAATTTGAATTTGCAAAGCAACATATAAAAGAGTAATCGCAAAGATATTCTTAGATAATTTTTTTAACAAATTGAGCATATTTGTTGAAAAATAGACAAACTATGAAGTTGTTTATAAAAGTTTCATATCAAACAGTCACCGCAAAAGCATTCTTAGTTTATTCCGTTAAAAGAAGGTAAGCCTGTTCGTTGATAAATAACCAAACTTTGAATTTTTTTTTAATTGCCAAAAAAAACTTGATGCACTAAACTAATTGATCCTATTCGTTGAAAAATGGCCAAGTTCTTGATTTCTTCATGAAGATTGTTTAAATAATTAATAATTCTTAGAAATTTACAAAGCATCATATAAAAAAAGTCATCGGAATGATATTCGTAGTTAATTCTGTAAAAAATGTAGCCTATTCGTTAAAACATAGAAAAATTATAAATTTTCAATGAAAATGGTTTAAAACATTATTAATTGTTGCAAATTTACAAAGCAACATCGAAAAGAGTCATCAGAAAGACTTTCAATGTCATCATAGAAAAAAGTAATCGGAAAGATATTCTTATGGTTAATTCTATAAAAAAATTTAGCCTATTCGTTGAAATTAGCCAAAATCTGAATTTGTAAAGAAACATAGAAAAAGAGTCTTCTGAAAGACATACTTTTTGACTCCGTAAACAAATTGTGCCTATTCCTTGAAAAATAGCTAAACTCTGGATATTTTGATAAACATGTTTAAATGTATACCATTAAGCCATTTCCCTTTCGGGGTAGGCGTGACACTACCCGATTCGGGTAGTGTTTCTAGGTTGATAACTTGTAGTAAATAACTACAAGTGTGGGCTCACCACACCCACGATGTGCCAACAGCACTCAGTTTTCTCGAATGGTCACCCATCCAAGTGCTAACCGCGCCCAACGCTGCTTAACTTCAGTGATCTGACGAGAACTGGTTTTTTCAGAGTGGTATGGCTGTATATAATTAATAATTATTGTAAATTTTCAAAGTACTGAATATAAATAGGAAAGAGTTATCCGAAAAACGTTTGTTATTGATTCCGTAAACAAATTGAGCCTACTCGTTGAAAAATGGTCAAACTCTTAATTTGTTTATCAACATTGTTTAAATAATAATTAATTCTTTGAAATTTGCAGAGCATTATATAAAAAAAAGTCATCGGAAAGATATTCTGACCTAATTCTGTAAACAGTTGAGCCTATTCGTTTAAAAATAGCCAAACTGTTAATTTCTTAATCGAAATTGTATAAATAATTAATAATTCTTGTAAATTTATAAAGCAAAATAGAAAAGAGTAATCAGAAAGATATTCTTAGTTAATTCTGTGAAAAAATGTAGCCTATTCGTTGACAAATAGCTGAAATCTGAATTTGTTTATGAATATTGTTCAAATAATTATTAATTATTGTATATTTGCAAAGTATCGCAGAAAATAGTTATTGGAAATACATTCTTTGTTGATTCTGGAAACAAATTGGGCCTATTATTTCAGAAATAGTCAAACTCTTAATTTTTTGATAAAAATTGTTCAAATAATTAATAAATCTTGTAAATTTGAGGAACAATATAGAAAAAAGTCATCTGAAATATATTCTTATTTAATTCTGTTAAAATTAAGCCTACTCCTTGAAAAAAAGCCAAACTCTGAATATGTTCATAAAAATTGTTTGATTAATAATAATTATTGTAGATTTGCGAAGTACCGTATAAAAGAGTTATTGGAAATACATTCTTGGTGATCCCGTTAATAAACTGAGCCCATTCATTTAAAAATGGCCGAACTCTTAATTTGTTGAAATAATTAATAATTATTGTAAATTTGCAAAGCATGATAGAAAAAGTCATCAGAAAGATATTCTTAGTTAATTCTGCAAAAAGTTGAGCCTATTCGTTGAAAAATAGCCAAACTCTGAATATGTTTATGAAAATTGATGAAATAATTAATAATTATTGTATATTTGAAAAGTATCGTAGAAAGTAGTTATTCGAATTACATTCTTTCTTCATACCCTGAACTAATTTATCCTATTCGTTGAAAAAAGACCAAGCTCATAATTTGTTTATGAAAATTGTTTAAATAATTTATAATTCTTGGAAATTGGCAACGCATCATACAAAAAAGTCATCGGAATGATATTCTTAGTTAATTCTGTAAACAAATGCAGCCTATTTGTTAAAAAATAGCCAAACTCTTACTTTTTAATGAAAATTGTTTGAATTATTATTAGTTCTTGTAAATTTACACAGCAACATAGAAAAGAGTCACTGGAAATACTTTTCATAGCATTATAGAAAAAAAGTAATCGGAAAGATATTCTTGGTTAATTCTATAAAAAAATTTAGCCTATTCGTTGAAAATAGCCAAAATATGAATTTGTGAAGCAACCTAGAAAAAAAGTCTTCGGAAAGACATACTTTTTGACTCCGTGAACAAATTGTGCCTATTCCTCGAAGAATAGCTAAATTCTGGATATGTTGATAAACATGTTTAAATAATTAATAATTACTGTAAATTTTCAAATTATCATACATAGGAAAGAGTTATTTGAAAATGTTTTTTATTGATTCCGTAAAAAAATTGAGCCTACTCGTTGAAAAATTGTCAAACTATTAATTGTTTATCAACATTGTTTAAATAATAATTAATTCTTTGAAATTTGTAGAGCATTATAGAAAAATGTCACCGGAAAGATATTCTTATCTAATTCTGTAAAAAATTGAGCCTATTCGTTGAAAAATAGCTAAACTCTAAATTTTTTAATCTAAATTGTTTAAATAATTAATAATTCTTGTAAATTTACAAAAAATAGTAAAGAGTCATCGGAAAGACAATCTTAGTTGACTCCGCAAACAAATTGTTCTGAATGTGCTTATGAAAATTGTTTAAATAATTAATAATTATTGTAAATTTTCAAAGTATCGTACATAGGAAAGAGTTATTTGAAAAACATGCTTTATTGATTCCGTAAAAAAATTGAGCCTATTTTTTAAAAAATAGCCAAACTCTTGATTTGTTTATCAAAATTGTTTAAATAATGATTTATTCTTTGAAATTTGCAGAGCATTATAGCGAAAAGTCACTGGAAAGATATTCGTACTTAATTCTATAAAAAATAAAGCCTATTCGTTAAAAAATAGCCAAAATCTCAGTTTTTTAGTTGAAGTTGTTTAAATAATTGAAAATTATTGTAAATTTCCAAAGCAAGACAGATAACAGTCATCGGAAAGATATTCTTAGTTGAATTCGTAAACAAATTGAGCCTATTCGTTGAAAAACAGCCAAACTCTGAATATCTTTATGAAAATTGTTGAAATAAATAACAATTATTGTAAATTTGCAAAGTAACATAGGAAAGACTTATTTTTAATACATTCTTTTTGGTTCTGTAAGAAAATTGAGCCAATTCGTTAAAAATAATTATATTAAAAATAATAATTCTTGTAAATTTACAAAGCCGCATTCCTTGAAAAATAGACATATTCTGAATATGTTTATGAAAATTGTTAAAATAATGATTAATTATTCTATATTTGCAAAGTATCGTAGAAAAGATTTATTGGGAATACATTCTTTCTTGATTCCCTAAACTAATTGGTCATATACCTTGAAAAATGGCCATGTTCTTGATTTGTTTATGAAAATTGATTAAATAATTATTGAAAATTTGCAAATCATCATACAAAAAAGTCATTGGAAAGATATTCTTACCTAATTCTGTAAGAAAATTTAGCAAATTTGTTAAAAAATAGCCAAACTCTACCTGTTCGTTAAAAAATAGGCAAACTTTAAAATTCTGTATGAAAATTATTCAAATTATTATTAATTCTTGTAAATTTACAGAACAACATAGAAAAGAGACTCCGTAAACAAATTCTGCCTATTCCTTGACAAATAGACAAACTCTGAATATGTTCAGGAAAATTATTAAAATAATGATTAATTATTGTATATTTGCAAAGTATCGTAGAAAAGATTTATTGGGAATACATTCTT